>PVLC010021805.1:0-27578 GCA_004027655.1 Graphiurus murinus
TGGGGATTGCAGGCTGAGATGGGGATTGCAGGCTGAGATGGGGATTGCAGGCTGAGATGGGAATTGCAGGCTGAGATGGGACTGCAGGCTGAGTTGGGAATTGCAGGTTGAGGTGAAGATTGCAGGCTGAGTTGGGGTTTGAGATGGCGACTGAGACAGGTTGAGCTGGGAGGGTCAAGAGTTTAATCGTGGACGGCTGCTGCCTTCCGACGGGCAAGGGAAGAGGACAGCGGCCCTGTGGGTCTCCAGGCTGAAGGCAGCCGTCGGGAGGTGGCATTTAGAGCTGGGAAAGTGGGTGAAATCACCGAGGGAGGGAGAGAGAGAAGAGAAGAGGCTGGGAACGGGGCCTGGGGCCTCTGTCCTTTCCAGGTCAGGGATGAGGAGGGACGAGGCGACGGAGGGGAGGCGTGACGCAGCACGCGGGGAGTCGGGCCAAGTGGGGCTGAGTCAGGTGCTGCTCATGGTGACGTCAGGGGAGGCCTGGGAACTGACCCCAGCTCTGGCAGCCGGAGGTCATCAGTGACCTTGACCAAGCTGCTTCAGGAGGTGCTGGGAGTCAAAGCCCGGGAGAGCAGGTTCAAGAGCAGATGGGAGGGAAGGACTTGGAGGCGGCAAGGGTGGAAAACCTTTTCAAGGAGTTCTGCTATAATGGGGAGCAGAGAACTAGGGCAGTCACTAAGAGGAAGTGGGGTCACAGAGGAGGCAGAGTGGCCTGCTTGTGCTTTCATCTTGCTGGGAATGGCCAAGCAAGCACAGAGGGAGCCTGCCAGGCCCGGGGGAGGGACAGAGAGCGGCTGAGCCGGCCGTGAGCAGGAGGGAGGGAGGGACACGAGGACGTGGCCCTGGGTGGGAGTGGGCAGCGGGCAGAGCCAGGCGCGGTGTGGTGGGTAGGACCAGTAGATCCAGCTTCTCAGGGAAACGGGGTGACGGCCAGCAGCTGTGCCGAGGAGGGGTGCAAAGAGAAGGTACGAACGAGGCTGTTGCTAGGAGGGGGAGCAGGTCGAGAGGCAGGCGGGGGGGCAGCCTGGCCGGGGCACCCTGTGGGCTGGTGGGCTGGAACACAAGGTGAGAGCCTGCTCTGCCCGCCATGTGGGGGCAGGTGACACGGACAGCACCCAGGGGGTTGCCAGACAGGTACAGGAAAAGGAGGGCGGACCCGGAGGGGCCGTGTGCCAGGCAGAGCCAGGGGAGGCAGTCGGGGGAAGCCGAGGGGAAGGCGGTGGGAATAGAGGCTCCAGTGCCCGTAGAGAGCCAGAGCCGCCTCTGGGCTGGGCGGGTCAAGGAAGCACGGCGGTCTGGGTGCATGGCCAGATGTGAGCGGGAGCTAGAGGTCAGCCCTCTGGAGGAGACACAGCCACGGGCCTGAGTAAGACCACAGGAGAGACAGGAGGGGGCCGGGCAGGCAGGACAGTGTGGCCGCCGCAGGGGTGGATGGGAAGCTGGCCGCTCCAACCCAGGGGGCTGAGGACTTGCCATTCAGAGGTCTTTAGGGAGGTGGGGGCCAAAGTGAGGAGGACCCTGCTCCCTCCAGGCCTGGGAGTCTGGGGGACAGTGGAGGAGAGCCGGCTCCTTTTCAGGGAGCACTGCTGGTGGGGGCTGAGGAGAGCAGGGAGGAGGAAGGCCTCGGGATGAGGATGACGCCCCCGCCAGCCCGGCCCTGCCGCCATTGTTCAGCATGAGCCCCTCTGGAGGCGAGGGGTGGGATAGCTGCCTCCTGCACCCACATTCTCAGAGCCCCAGCCCACTGCCCCCCTCCACCCCTCCTCCACGGTCTCACCTGGAGTAGTGACCGGGGGAAGGGGCAGTCCTGTGGGGCTCAGGTCTCCGGAGCAGGGGGAAGCCATGTCCACAGCAGGGGCCGGGCTTCTGTTTACCTGGCTGCCGGGGAGACTGGGAGGGGGTTCCCAGGGAGGACAGAACCTTGCATTTAAAGGGGCCCCACCTGGAAGGCTGGGATAGGATCCGTTGTCACAGTGACTCTATGGGCAGCCCCTCTCTCGGCCCCCCCGCCCCCTGCAGGGCTCCTCACTGCGCCCAGGAAGGTAAGCTCCCAGCTAGGTCAGCTCACCTGACTGCTTAGAGACCTCTCACCCAGGCGAGAGCCCCAGGCCCCTTCTCCTCTTGGGTCCTGCCTCGCCTCCCTAGGCCCAGCTGGGTGTGCACTGGCAGTTATTTCAGGGTATTTTTGGTTTTTTTTGTTTTTTTTTTTTTTTTTTTGTGGAAAGAACCCTGTCCAGGAGACCTGCCCCTTAAACGTTCCTGTGCACAATGCAACATTAAGTATCGCCATTGCTGAGCAGCTGTCTAGAAAGTCCTCATCCTCCGAAGATCTGCAGCACCCGTCCCCAGCCCCGCCCTCCACCTCTAGGCGGCTCGGATGCATCATATAAGCGAGGTCAGGCCTGATTTGTGCACATCATGGTTCATTTCACTCAACACAAGGTCCTCCAGGTTCAATCTTTTTTTTTTTTTTTTTTTTTTGCGGTACTGGGGATTGAACTCTGGGGCATTCTACCTCTGAGCTATACCCCCAGCCCTATTTTTTATTCTTTATTTTGAAACCGAGTCTCACTAAGTTGTGGAGTGCCTCACTAGGTAGCTGAGGCTGGCCGCGAACTAGGATCCTCCGGTCTCAGCCTCCCAATGCTGGGATTACAAGCGTGCGCCACCACGCCTGGCTCCAGGTTCAATCTTACTGTTGAATATGGTGGTCTTCCTTCTTTTTTTAAGGCTGGCTAATAGTCCACCGCGTGTGTAGACATTTTCTTCATGCGTTCGTCCACCGTGGGCCCTTGACTCATTTCGCGCCCTGGCTAGGCGAACACTGCTGCAGTGAACCCGGAGTGAAATCCTAGCTTCGAGATCCTCTCTCCGTTCTTTTGGAGGTACACCCAGAGTGAGACGGCTGGATCATATGGCACTTCTATTTTTAATTTTCTGAGAAACCTCCACACTGTTTTCTGTATCAGCGGCGCTGTTTTACATTCTCGCAACGAGGTACCGGCTTCCCCTTCTTGGCTCCTGGGGTGCCTTGGTTTTGGATACAGGCCGTCCTAACAGGTGCGGGGTGCTGTCTCGGGGTCCCCTGGATTTCCCTGGTGGCCATGAGCTTGGCACTTCTTCGTGTTCCGTTGGCCATTTGTCTGTCTTCTTTGGAGAAGTGTCTGCTCCAGAGCTCTGCTCGTTTTCTGATTGGGTAATTTCATTTTCTGCCACTGAGTCACAGGAGTCCCTTATCTAGTCCGGCTAGTAGCCCTTTATCTGACTGGGGTCTTGCAAGCACTTCCTCTCGGTCAGCAGCCGCCTTTGCGTTCTGTTGGTTGTTTTCCCCTTCTCTGTGCAGGAGCACTTAGCCACATGTTTTCTCACGTCTATTTTTGTTTTTGTTTTTGGTTTTTTTTTTTCTGCCCGTGCTTTTGATTTCATACCCAAGAAAATCACTGCCAAGACCCATGTCAAGCAGCTTCCCCCTCCCCTCTGTTTTCTTCTAGGAGTTTGACAGTTTCGGATCTTAGGTTTAAGTATCTGGGAGGAAGTCGGTTGGTCGGCTGGGCCCTTGTGCCCCTAGGAAGGGAGGAGGCTGGGCGGGACGCAGCTGGAGGAGGGGCGCAGGTGCACACAGGGCCTCTCCTGCCACCTCCATAGTTACGCAGCCTCTACCATTGAAGGGCCCTCCACAAGGACAAACGCTATGATGCCCCAAGAAACTGCCTGGCTTCACCGAGGAAATGGCCCAGGCGGGGTCTCCAGGACAGATAGGAACGTGGAGGGGGTTTCCTTGGGCAGGGGGCAACTCCAGGAGGAGGGCAAGGCCTACACAGAGCCCAAGGGCCGGCCTGGCTGCCTAGGAACCCTGAGGAGCTGGAAGGGGCAGGAGGAAGAGCCCAGGGAGAGGGCAGGGCAGCGCCCTGGCCTGCAGTGCCGACCTAAGGCAGCAGGATGTCAGAGCCCTTCCCAGGACACGTCCCCTGCTGGTCCTTGGATGAAGGAGGGGGCGGTGAGGAGACCAGGCCTGGGTAGCAGGCCCTGCTGGGGCCTAGGACATCCTCCCCCCACCCCACCCCCGACACCCTCCCACCACAAGTCCGGTCTGTGCTTACAGCGCCATCTGCTGGCTGGTCGGGGAAGTTGTGGAGCCAGATAGGGAGACACTGAGGCAGGGCGGGGTCCCACCGAGACCTGCTGGTACCCTGGGGAGTGAGTATCAGGTGGCCCATGGGTCTGGTCCTCACCCTGGACTTGTTTAAGGAGCCTGAGTTTCAGCCCTGCTTCCACTACTGATTGCTGTGTGACCTCAGCCAGCTATGGCCCTCTCTGAGCCTCACTCCAGTCCCAGAATGGGGAGCACAGCTGGCCTTCAGGCCAATGTGAGAGGACGTGGTCACGAAGGGGTGGCCTACGTCCAGCAGAGGTTGGGGTGCTCGCTGATGGATCCCCAAGAGGTTGGCAGGGAGACAGGCACACGGCCTGACCCAGCCAGGGTATTGAGGCCCTGATATTCGTCACTTTCGGTGGTGAGGGGACAATCAGGGCCAGACGCCAGGTCTTGGCAGCGCCCTTTGCCTGCTCCAAGGTCAACCCGCTCCCTCCCGCACTGGGATGAGCCTCCGGGTAAGCGGCAGAGACGGAAGGCCGTGGGCGTCTGCCTGCCTGCCTGCTCTCGCCTGCCGCGACCTGCCGGGAAGCTCTCCTGGCTTTAGAACTCACTTCTCCAGGAAGCAAGGTGCCCTTGCAGAATGTCTGTCTTGTTGCAGTGAAATGCTAGTTAGCAGACATTTCCAGAGCCAAGAGGGCCCTCGGGGGCGTCAGGAAGGGGTAGGGCCAGGACCTGAGAAGCCCTGGCCTCCCTCCACACCCCCCTTCTACCTCGAGTCTTAAGGAAGGGTGTGAAAGCCCTGTGGGACCCCCACTCCTAGCCCTGGCTCCAAGTCCAAGTTCCCAGGGGAGGGAGCCAACACTGGCTTGTGTGATGTTTATCCACCAACTCACCACTGGCTCTTGCCTGCCGATTCCTGTGGTGTAAATGTCCACCATGGTTGGTTTCAAATCTCCATGAGACAGTGGAACACAGAAACGGTGAGAGGCTTGGGAGCGACCGTCATACAGCATTTTATCCGTGCAAGGTGACAGACAGGAGTGGTCTTAAGGCCATGGGTGGCAGTAAAACAGTCGAAGAAGCAGCAAGCAACGAGCCTGGTGTTTAATGCAGTCTACTGAAGGTTTCTAGGGCTGCATTTTGTGGGAGCCCAGCTGGGCCCTTTCCCCCTGGCAGCTGCTATCTGCATATATGAGTAATTATACTCATGACTACTTTGGCATCTCGAAGTCTGGAGATTGCTCCTAGGATGCGTAGATGAAAGACCCTCTTACTTCTTAGAAGGTAGATATATGACTCTTAAAGGCTTATGGTTTTATGACTCTAGAAAGTTTGCTTGACCAGGCTATCTTAGGAATGTGGGCTATCTGTGGAAACGAAGAAGTGGTGCTAATTGTGCTCTGACAATGATTGATATGTCGTAAATGTATATGTAACCCTGTTGTACTCAAGAAATGTATAGAAAATCCGTGCTGAATAAACTCAAGGCTGCAGTATTCACTGACAGTCCTCCCGATACTTTTCTCGTCTCCTCTTATCTTTCTTTTCTTTATCAATCCTCACCTTCCTCTCTCAAGACCCTTCAAGATTGTCGAGCTGCATGGACACATTTAAAACCAGCTCTCCAACTCCTGGAAGTTCAGGAATCGGGCACGCGAGCCTATTGGAACTGGCCCCCGCACACCCCTGACCAAGGCCACCGGAGGAAATGGCCCCCAGGAACCGCTCGGAGGTGCGGGGATGGGGCAGGGGGCTCCTGGGAATGGAGGGGGCTGGCCAGGTGCCCCAGGTGCCGGCTCTCCACCATGGGCTGCCCTTTGCACCAAGGGCTCTCCTTCATGCAAGACCTCCCTGTGCTCAGAGGAGGAGGGACTGTAAGCCTGCGGTTGCCGGGCAAAGGGGGCGTCCTAGCTCAGGCTGCTGCTTATGAACAACAGGAACTCATCGCTCACGATTCGGGAACCAAGTCCGACTCCTAGGGGCCAGCACCTCCCGGTTATAGACGATGCCTTCTCCCGTGTCCTCGGGAGGCAGGAGCAGCCAGGGGTGTCGGCCAGGGCTCTTCCAAAGGGCACCGACTCCATCTCTCCTTCTAGATACAAAATGGAACTGAGATAGAGCAGCTGTGGTCGCTGCAAGGAGACGCTTTCTAGTTGACGCTGGAGCAAAACGGCAAGATGAGGGTCTCCATGGCCTTCGTCCCTGCCTGCGCCTCTGTGGGTGCCCCTCGCCGGGCTCGTGCCTTGTCTGGGTTGGGCTGGGCTCTGGCAGGACCCAGGCATGCAGCGGAGCCACATCTGGCTCTTTCCTCCCGCCCATCCTCGGGGAAGCCCAGGCCTCCTGCCACCACCCTGAACGCTCTACAAAGACGCCGAGCTGTGGCCCCCCACTGTCCCTCGGGACTTCCTGACTCATCAGCCTGATGCCCCTGACCTGCAGGGGTCTGCTCCCCGCCATGGCCCCAGCACCAGTGGTGACATCCGTGGTCCTCTTGCAGAGCTGCCCCTGGCTGGGGCGGAGGCCACCTGGCTTGTCCTCAGTTCTGGTGCTGAAGTCACAGAGCCCCCTCAGCCTTCCAGGGGCTGCAAGAGCTTCCGAATCCTTTTCCCTGGCCTTCAGAGCAGCCCAGGAACAGGGAGCTGTCTCATACTGTACAGACGGGCAGACAGGAGAGAGCAAGATGGATTTGACTCCAGGCAGCCTGCCCTGCCCGGGCCCCACCCGGAGCCCCAGGCCATCCTTGCCCCTGTTCACGTAGCTGGGGAGTCCCCCGACGTGTCCACAGCAGCTGATGGAAGGCGTCCAGCACCTCCCGTGCGGAGACCAAAGCCTCGAAGGTCAGCCCCAGCTCCAGCCCCTGGACCTGGGTCCATCCAACAAACAGCCACGCTGGATCCACAGGACAACTGAGGCCCAGGACACAAGTCCACCTGTGCACATACACGCGCGCGCACACACACACACACACACACACACGGAACAGAACACCCAGAAGAACAGAATCTGCTCGACCCTGCTGTCCCTGGAAAGGACTCTGTGGACACTGGAGCCTTTGTGACCTCGAGCGTGAGGTCAGGACTGGCCGGGGTGGGGGAGGAGCAGTGCCCAGAGATAGGGCTGGCCCTCTGCGTGAGGACAGAGCTGGCGGCCGGCCTCCTCCACACCGCACCCGCTCATGGACCGGCAGCACTCCGAAAGGCCCCGCAGCCGCGCCCCGACTGATAGGATGTCCTCAGCCGTGCCCCGCAACCCCAGGTCAGCTCCACTGCCTCCGGAGGCCTGCCCGGGCTCCCCGCAGGTACCCTGGTCCCTCCACCTTCCAGGAAAGCGACTCCCTGCAGGGCAGCTGGGGGCACCCCAAGGAAACGGCTGGGGCTGAACCCCAGCCCTGGGCAAAGGAGCAGCCGGGCAGATCTGGGTGGACCTCAGGACACCAGTGCCCTGGGCGCAGAGGAGAGGAGCCCGGGCAGGAGGAGACCTGACTGCTCCTGAGGACCAGAGACAGACGAGGAGGGGCCAGGGTCACACGGGCCAGGGTCACACGAGCACCCTGCTCCTCTGGGAACATGAGGAGAGACTCAGGGATAGCCTGCCATGGTTTTCATTTCTTTCACCTCGTGTAAAACAATGCTGAGCACTTTCTGTGTGTGTGTTTTTTTTGTTGTTGTTGTTTTGTTTTGTTTTACCACCTGTTCATCTCCTTTGGTAGATGTCTGTTCAGGTCTTCGGCCCGAGTTTGGTGGGTTGTTTGTTATTCGGTTTGGTGTTGAGGGTTCTTGGTATATTCTGGACAACACCCTTTATCACATATGTGATTTGCAAATGTTCCCTCCAGTCTTGTGGCTTGTCTTCCCACTTTTTCTGGATATCTTTCAAAAAGCAGAAGTTCTTAATTTTTATTAAATGGAGCATATTAGTTTTTCTTTTAGGAGTAGGGCTTTGGGGTCACCTCTATGCAATCTTGGTCTCACGCAAGGTCATGAAGATTTTTCTCCTGTATCTTCCTCTGGAAGCTTCAGGGGTTTAGGTTTTGCTTTCCCCTCTGTATTCTATTCTGAGTCAGTTTTTGCATAGGGTGTGAAGAGAGATTGAAGGCTATTTTTGCATGTGTATATCCAATTGTTGTGGCACCATATGTTGAACTATCCTTTCTTAATTGAACTGCACTTGCAGCTTTATAAAAGAAATCAATTGGCCTCATACATGTGGATCTTTTTTTGCTTAGTGTATTTTTATTGATGCATTATAAATATATGTTGTAGTGGAATTTGTTGTTACATCCTTGTACATCCACATAACATAATTTGGTCAATTCCATTCCCCAGTATATGTCTGGATCTTTTTCTAGACACCATGCTCTGTTCAATTTATTTATATTTCTGTGTTTTCATCAATACCACACTTCCTTGGTTACTGTAGCTTTATAAATGTTGAATTAAGTCCTCCAGTTTTTCCTTCTTTAAAATCACTTTTTCTGCCTATAATCTTAGCACTTGGGAAGCTGAAACAGGGCAATGACAGTTCGAGGCCAGCATCAGCAACTTAGCAAGACCCTCAGCAACTTGGCGAGACTTAAGAAAAAAATTTTAATCACTTTCTTTTACTATGCTGTTCTTTTACCCTTCCACATAAATTATTTTAAAAACAGTTCATTTTTTTTTTCACAAAAAATGCTGCTAGAAGTCCACTGCTGGATGCAAGAAATGAGAGGAAACCCCAACTGGAATCCTGTAGAGTCATTTTAAAATTGTGAAGACTAAGAATTATTGACATATACCAGACATACCTACAGTCAGAAAAGCAGAATTCATTTTATTTTATGTACTCTATATGACAATACTGTGTTAAAAATGGATGGCTCTGGATAGAAACTTGGCAAGGAAAGGAAAAGATACTATCAAAAGGAAAAAATAACTGCAGTAATAGTTATTTTTTTCTCTAACAGTTTCTGTTGCAATTAAATATCCACCCAAAAAAAATGCTGCTAGGATTTTAATTGAAATTGCAATGAATATTTACATAAATGTTTAAAAATTGACATCCTAATAGTAGCAATTCTTTCAATCCATGAACATAGTATGTCTCTCCACTTACTAAAGACTTCTTGGTTTCTTTCATCAATATGTTGTAGTTTACAGTATATGGTTCTTGCAATCATTTGTTAGATTTATATTTAAATATCTCATTGTATTTTTAGTGCAATTGTAGGGGTATCTTTTTTTTTATTTCAGTTCCCAACTCTTCATTGCTAGTATACAGAAATATGCTGCTTTTGTATGTTGACAAAATTTACAAATTTTCTGAACTCACCTTTTAGTTCTGTAGATTCTTTGAAATTTTTCACTTAGATAAAAATGTCTTCTACAAAATAGAATGTGTTTCTTCCTTTCCAGTCTGCTTGGCTTTTGTTTCTTTGTCATGGCTTTTTGCATTGACTAAGCCCACATTACAATGTCAAACAAGAGTGGTAAGAACTGGCATCCATGCCTGATTCCCAATCATGTGGGAAAAAACCTTCAGTCTTCCACCATTAAGTATATTAACTGTGGGATTTTTATCATGTTGAAGGTGTTCCCTTAATTCTTGCTTTTATTGTGATTAGAGATTGAATTTTGTCACATGCTTTCTCCATGTCAATTGAGATGATCATGTGATTTTCTTCATTAGTCTGTCAATATGGTAAATTATACTGATTGAATTTCAAATGTTTAACCAATCTTGCATTCCCAGGAGAAGCCCATTTGAACATGATGGATGAACATTTTTATATATTTTGAATTCCTTTGTTAAGAAAGTTTGTGTCTGGAAGATGTTAGAGTGTAGTTTTTTTGTCGTTGTTTTTGAAATATAGTTGTATGGTTTGGGTAACAGGGTAATACTTGCTTTGCAAAATGAGTTGAGAAGTATTCCCTCCATTTTTTTCATTTTCTTATACAGGGTTTTGCATTACTGGTATTCTTTTTTCCCTCAAATGCTTGGTAAAATTAAAGAGTCATTGGGCCTAAATTTTTTTTCATGGGAAGATTTTCAACTATAAATTGTCATAATATATATAGATCTATTATTGTCATTTAATTCTTGGATGAGCTTTGGTATTATATGACTTTAAGGAATTTGTCCATTTTGTTTAAATTGTCTAAGTTATTGGCATAAAGTTTCTCAGAATATTCCCTTAATAACCTATTAATGTCTGTGGTGCCTATAATGATTCTATTACTAGTATTAATAACTTTTATCTTCTCCTTTTTTGCCCCAATAAATCCTGCTAGAGGTTTGTTGATGTAGTCATCTGTTCAAACAATCCACTTTTAGTTTCATTGATCTTCTCTACTTTTCTGTTTTCTATTTTGTTGATTTCCACTCTACTTTTTTTTCTGCTCTATTTTTTATTATTTTCTTTGAGTTTAATTTTCTCTTTAGTTTTGTCGGTGGGATCGTAGGTCATTGAGCTCAGGTTTTTATCCTTTCTTAATACATGTGTTTAATAGTGTAAGTTTCTCTCTCAGGCTTTTGATATGTTGTGTTCTCATTTTCATTCTATTCAAAATACTTTGTACTTTCTCTTTTGGTTTCTTCTTGATCTCTGAATTCCTTGAAAGCATATTATTTAGTCTCCAAATCCTTGGTGATTTTCCATCTATCTCTCTGTTGTTAATTTCTAATTTAATTCCATTGTGGTTGGAGACCATGATTTGTTTCATTTGAATCTAATTAAACTTATCAAGACTTTTTTTTTATGGCCCAGAATATAGTCTATCTTGGTAAATGGGCCATGTGTATTTGAAAAGAATGTGTATTCTCCTTCTAGACAGTTCTATAAATGCCAATTAGGTTACATCAATTAAGAGTATTGTCCAAGTTTTCTTTATACTTACTGATTATCTCTTTACTTACTCTATCAATTATTGAGAAAGGGGCATTGAAATCTTCAACTATGACTTGTCATTTTTCCTTGTAGCTCTATCCTCTTTGCTTTAAGTATTTTTTATTTTCTATTATGAGATACAGGAACATTTATGATTGTTATCTTAGTAAACAGCCCCTTTATCATTTGTGGGTTTTTTTTTTTTTAATTTTTTTGTTTTTTTGTGTGTGTGGTACTGGGGATTGAACTCAGGGGCATTCTACCTCTGAGCTACACCCCCCAGCCCTATTTTTTATTCTTTATTTTGAAACCGAGTCTCACTAAGTTGCGGAGGGCCTCACTAGGTAGCTGAGGCTGGCCGCGAACCCGGATCCTCTGGTCTCAGCTTCCCAAATGCTGGGATTACAAGCGTGCGCCACCACGCCCAGCTCCCCTTTATCATTTGAACTGATTCTCTTTTTCCTATTATTCTAAGTATACGTTATCTAATATTAATGCAGCAACTCTAGTTTTCATTAGATTGATGTTAACTTAGTATATCTTTTTTCATCTTTTTTTTTTTATTTTATTTTATTTGGTACTGGAGGCTGAACCCAGGAGCATCCTACCTCTAAGTTAAACCCCTAGCCCTATTTTTTTTTAAGTTCTCACTAAATTGCTGAGGATCTCACTAAATTGCTGAGGCCGGCCTTGAACCTGCAATCCTCCTGTCTCAGCCTCCCAAGTACTGGAATTATAGGCATGTGCCACCACGCTTGACTCATCCTTTTATTTTTAATCAATTGGTATCTTATATTTCAAGTATATTTATTATAGTTAACAAATCTTGATGCTGCTTTCTTTATTCAACTTGACAATCTCTGCTATTTGATTGTGATATTTAAATTACTTATGTTTAATGTGGCTACTGATATGATTTGGTCTTAATCTATATCCCTTGTAGAAATTTTATATTTTTGGTTTTGTGTTGTTTTATCTTTAGTCATTGCTCTAGGGTTTGTAGTAGTAATATTAACTTATTTCAGTCTACCTTAAAGTCGTGTTGTACCATTTTACTTAGAGTATAAGAATCTTACATTTCTTTAGTTATATTTCCCCTTGGCCTTGTTCTATTGTTGTTATATATTTTACTTCTCTGTTGTCCTAAATTCATGATTCATTATTAATTTTACTTTAAAATTTAAAAATAAGAAACATTTTCTACTTGCCTGGATACTACCATTTCCAATGTCCTTCCTTCTTTCCCATCTAGTGTCAGGCTCCTTTTGCCTGAAAGATTTCCTCTAATATTGTTTGTACCACAGATCTTCTGGTGGTGAATCCTTATGGGTTTTGTATGTGTGAAAACCTTTTGATTTCACCTGCAGCTGTTAAAGATGTTTTCTCTGGATATAGATTTCCAACTTGATAGGGCTAAAAGGATCTTTTTAGTTTTTTCCTTTATTTATGTCAGTGCTTTAAACTATTGCTCCATTGTCTTCCATGTTGCATTGTTTCTAACAAAAATTATGCTGTCATTTTTTATTCCTTTAATGTGTCTTTTTTCCTTTGGCATGTATGTACGTATGTATGTATGTATGTATGTATATGTATTCTTAGATTTTTCTCTTATTATTAGACTTAGGCAATTTTATTTTACTGTGATTTGTTGTTATTTTCTTCACATTTCTTTTGCTTGGAATTCATTGAATTTCCTGATTATCTGAATTTATAGTTTTCATCAAATTTGGAAACTATTCAAGTACAATTTCTTCAGATATTCTCTCTCCCCTCTTTCTCCAGTGGAGATTCAAATTACGTATGCACAACGCCATTTGAAGTTGTCCCATAGCTCAATAATGCTGTGTTCCTTCTTTTTCTTCTTTGGGTCGTTTCTACTGGTCTTCAAGTTTACTAATCGTTTCTTCCATGGTGTCTCATCTGCTAATAAAGTCACCCATCGCATCCTAATCTGAGGTGTAACGTTCATCTTTTTTATACTCTTCATGTCTCCCCTACCATGCTTGTTTTACTCTACTGTACTGAACATATGGAATATAACTATAACTGGTTCAATGTCCTATCTACTAATTCTGTAGTTTCTGTTGCTTTTGATCAATTGACCATTTTTTCCCCTATGATGGGTCACATTTTCTTGCTTCCTTGGATGCCTACTAAATTTTGATTGGATGCCAGACATTTTGAACTTACCTTCTTGGGTATTGGATATTCCTTCACTTTTTAAATAGGCTTGAGCTTTGGGGGTTTTTTGTTTGTTTGTTTGTTTGTTTGTTTGTTTTGTTTTGTTTTTGTTGTTTGTTTTTGTTTTTGTTTTGTTTTGTTTTTGTTGTTTGTTTTTGTTTTTGTTTTGTTTTGTTTTTGCGGTACTGGGGATTGAACTCAGGGGCATTCCACCTCCGAGCTACACCCCCAGCCCTATTTTTTATTTTTTTATTTTTGAAACAGGGTCTCACCAAGTTGCGGAGTGCCTCGCTAAGTAGCTGAGGCTGGCCACGAACCCAGATACTCCGGTCTCAGCCTCCCAAGTACTGGGATTACAAGCGTGCACCACCACGCCCGGCTGGTTTGGTCTTTTTTGAGGCTTGCTTTTAGAGCTTTGTAGGGAGGGCTGAAGCATCCGTGTTCAGGGCTGATTTTCTCCCGCTCTGAGGTAACACCATCCGGAGTACTCTACCAATGCCCTATGGCCTGTGAGGGCTTCCACTGTGACTGATGAACAAAAGAACGGTTCCCAGGCCTGTGTGGGCTCCAAGTGTGGCCCCTGTGCTCCTTTGGTGCTGGTTCTTTTCCCACATGCACTGAGGGCAGATGAAGGGTGACTGCAAATTTCTAGAACATTCTCCCTCCTAGTGCCGCTGTCTACATGGCTCTTCCCTGAAAACTCTGGCCACATTGGCTGTCACCTCCAGTTCCTCAACTAGCACCTGGAGCTATGGGCTTCTCAGTTCCCTCCCCCTGCACCGGAAACCATCCCAGCCGCTGCCTGTGGCAAGCTGAGACACACCTTGCTGGTTTCTCCTCTCTCAGCGGTCACTGTCCTGTGCCGCTGCCATGCGATGCCTCATAGCCAGGACCGTGTGTGTTTTTTCCCCAACCTTTGATTTGTTTAAGGCAGGAGGAAGAATCTGGGCCTGGTGGCTCCAGCTTGGCGGGAAGCATCAGTGTCGTACATGTCATTTTGGGGACTTTGGGTTTTCCTCTGGGTGGAACAGACACCCACGGGAGGAATCCGAGTGATGTGGCCCGACACATCTTTTACGTGGTGGAACAAACAAATGCATAAAACATGAGAACAGAGGCCGCCTTCTCCCGTGCCCGGCTCTTACTCATTTAATCTGCTGGCTCTTTGGCCTGTTTGCTGCCATGTCCCAGGTGCCTAGCACAGCCTTTGCCAGGGAGCACTGGGAAATGAGAACCAAGAGTGAAATGAGGTCAAGAAGTGGGGCGGCGGGAGTCCCTTCTCCCATAAGGCTCCCACCGGAGGGGGCTGAGGGGGAACCATGCTTCGGCTGTGCCCCCAAAAGCAAGAGTGCCTTCTTGTTGTGGCTCTTGATGGCAACTGACAGCTTTGAGGGAATCTTGTCTCATGTTCGCAGGAGAACAGTGGGGAGAAGGAAAGTGACACACCAGTGTGGAGGAGCCTACACCCTCCCTGGCTACTGCAGCTCCCCTCTTCTCAGACACCCCGCCACTGGCATCTGGGCAGCCTGGGACCCCTGTGCTGTCCTCAAGAGACTGGCCCCTCCAAGTTAATGGAGAGCTAGAGAAGGGGACACATGCCCTGAGCCCCCCCGCATCCCACCAGCACATCTGTCCCTAACACATGCAGGGAAGCGAGGACCCACCACACCCACGCTGATGCTGAGATCTCAAGAGCCTGCCCTCCTCCCAGGGCTCAGCCAGGCCACTGCGGGACAGACAGACAGACACGTGGAAGACTCGGGCCGAGCCCAGTTCAAACCCGGGCTGTCTTAGTGTCCCCTGCACACGCACCTTGAGTACACAGTACACACTGCCGCTCACGCCCAGCGCCCTTTCCGTTTCAGAATCTCCTCCCAGGTCTCCACATCTACAAAGGATCCACCTTGCAAGAAGGTACCCCAGGACTATGTCCAGAGGGACAGACAGGGGCACCCCACCACCATCCTGCTCTGCAAATCCAAGAGCAGCCAGGCTGCCCTAATGCCCAAAGAGCACAAGATATTCATAGAGGAAGCCTACAATGCAGGTGACCACCAGCCCGGACTCGCCGGGGCTAGCGGTGGGGGTCCACAGGCAGGGCCGGGTTCCGAAGGCTCTCACCATGCCTCTCCATGGGAGCAGTCCCGAGGGTGAGGGCTCAAGGGGGTCCCTCTCCAGCACCTTGGAGATAGCAAAGGGTGTAGACATGCGAACTCTCAGCAGAAAGCCCTGTGCATCTGCCTCAGCTTGTTCGTGCCTCCTGGGGCACCATGCAAAGTCCCCGGCCCACCCTCCAGGGTCCCCTTCAACTCTCCGTCCCCCAGACCTCAACTTAGCCTGGCCCCTTCCCTGGGATGCTTCGCCTTTGTTTAAACACCAAGGAGTGTTGGGTGACTGTGTGGAGGGTGAAAGGGTCAAAGAAAGTATGGATGGGGGGATGGAAGGAGTAAATTCATAGATAGGTGTAAGAATGGATAGATGGACTGATGGATAGGTAGATGGATTAATTTATATATGGATGAGTAGTGGGTGGGTGGCGGATGGATGGATGGATGGATGGATGGATGGATGGATGGATGGACAGACGGATAGACGGATGGATGAATGGGCTTATGAGTGCATGGATGGATGGATGGATGGATGGATGGATGGATGGATGGGCTTATGAGTGCATGGATGGATGGATGGGTAGATGAATATAAAAATGGACAGACAGGTGGATAGCTAGATAGATTCGTGGACAAACAGGTGTACAGATGAATGCATCAGTATGTGGTGGTGATGAACGATGGTAAATGCATGGATGGAAAGCGGGTGGGTCAATGAGTGTGTGGAACTGTGAATGGTGACTGAGGAGAGGCCGACTTGCATCCTTGCATCCTGCTCTTTGTCCTATCCTGAACCCCATAAGGACCCTTTGGACAGTGAGAATGTTCATGACTTCCCCATGTGTGACGGTCTCCTCGCTTCCTGCTCACTCCTTCCCAGCCCCGCCTCTCCCTGCCCATCCAGTCCTGCTGTCAGAATATGGCTCCCCATAGCCCACCTGCCCTCACACCCTTCTCGCCAATTTTAGCCATCTGCTTCAAGATGCTCCGGGACATAAATAACTCAGACCCTACCCACCTGAAGTACATCATCAAGAAGATCAAGACCATGGCTCAGGGATCCCCCAACCTGGTGTTGGAAACCATCTATGACTACTTCACAGACAACCCAGAGGTGGGAGTTTCTTGGGCCTTGGGGCAGGCATGGGGGAGAGGGGAGGCGTAGTCCCCACAGTTGGCTCAGATCCTGGATCCCACCTGGAGGGGCTACATCCCTTGGGGAAAGTCTCGATCTCCTTCTCTGCTAAATGGGCTGATTAGGGAGGAAAGAAAGTGGACTTTTATTGACACCTCTGAAACTCTCACAATGCAGATATGATTCTCAGAGATGAGGCATCTCGGGCTTAGGGAAGAGAGGGTCTGCCTAGAGTCACAGAGCCAGAAAAGGATGGTGGATGGATGGATGGAATGATGATGGGTGGATAGATAAATGGATGGATGGATGGATGGTTGATGGGTGGATGGTTGATGGATGAATGGGCGGATGGGTGGATGGATGGATGGATGGATGGTTGATGGGTGGATGGATGATGGGTAGATGGGTGGGTGGATGGATGGTGGATAGACAGAATGATGGTGGGTGGATGGAAGGATGGATGGATGATGGATGGATGGATGGATGGATGGTTGAATGGATGAATGGGTGGATGGATGGATGGATGGATGGTTGATGGGTGGATGGATGATGGGTAGGTGGGTGGGTGGATGGATGGTGGATAGACAGAATGATGGTGGGTGGATGGAAGGATGGATGGATGGTGAGTGGGTGGATGGATAGAAGGATGATAGGTGGCTGGATAGATAGACGGATGGACTGGGGGTAAGGATATACCTAAGAGTTGATGAGTAAGTGAATTAATTAATGAAGGACCCGACTTTGCTGATGGAATTTCTAAAATCCCCATAGCAGTTCCCTGAGGCTAGGGACTTTTCCTTCCTCTAGGTCTCTATAACACTGATTTAGGACTTGCCTATGGCAAGTGTCTACGAAAAGATTACTGAGTGAGTGTCCAAAGGCAACCCACTCCTCTGGCCTCCCCTGAACCCCTCCCACCACCGCTTCTGCTGGCATCTCGTGCATGATCAGACCCAACCGTGCGGTGTCCCCTCTGCCATCCACAGATCTCCAGCCGGCACAAGTTCAGGCTGTTCCAGGTCCTGACCAATGTCATTGGAGCCAGTGACATCCTGGAGGAGACCTGGAAGAAGCGCTTCATGCAAATGGCCCTGGAGAACATGACCAAGTCCACGGTGGGCCTCCCCCCAGCAGGTGGCAGTCCTCAGGGGGTTGGGGGGTGCCCTGGGCCTTGGGGTCCATCCCTCGCATCCTTGCCCCCACCCTTCAGCCCGTGCCACGGCAGAGGAAGCCGAGGATCAATGGGCTGTTGCTTGTCCACGGCCACAGGGCAGACGTCTGGCTGTGCTGCACTGCCTGCTTCTAAGCACACCACCACCTGCTTCCTACTCATGAGTGGCATGGGCTGCTCCAGGACCTAGCAGGGCAAGCACACCTGTCACCCAGGTCAAGACTGACCGTGCACAGATTTTTCCAGCACCCTCAGTTCCCAAAGTCCAGTGTCATCCTGGGGTCTGCCTGGCCCTGGGCTCCTGTCGCCCTTGCTTGTCAGAAAACCCCGCTTCTTTTATCTTTCCTCTTTCTGTGGCACTTGGGATTGAACCCAGGGGAGCTCTTCTACTTCTGGCTACACCCCCCACCCTCCAGTCCTACTTTATTTTTAATTTTGAAGCAGGGTCTTCCTAAGTTGCTGAGGATCTCACTAAGTTGCTGAGGCTGGCCTCGAACCTGTGATCTTCCTGTCTCTGCCTCCCAAGTACTGGAATTACGCGCTGGTCTCATTTTCTACATCTCAAGTCTTCCTCCTCCCCAATTTACTCTTAAGTTGGAGACATGCCTCTCCAGCAGCTTCCTTAGAAAGGGCATTTGGGAGGAAAATTTTGAGCTATGCGCTTCTGGAAATCTCTCCATCCTCTTTCACCCCAGACAGGTCATGGTCCCCGTGTCTTCCTGCCCTCGGGGTGGCATGGAAATCCTGAGCCATTCTGATCACCAACCCCTTCTGCAGGACCTGCTTTTCCCTGGGGAGGCCGGTAGCATCCTGGCCCCGCGTATTCTGAAATTCCACAACCATGTATCTCGCTCCGGGCCTCCTCTAGCACGGTTCTGCAGTCATCAGTCCCTCCGCCTGGCCGCCTGCATCCCTTGGTTCTGGGAAACTGCTTAGATTGCTGTGTTGATATCAGCCCCTCTGCTGCTCTGTTCTGGGCCCTGGGGATTCTGAAGGCTGGGCAGCGGGGACCCTCCACAGCTCCTGACAGTCTTATCTCTCCTTTTCCCTCCCTGCTCGGCTCTGAGAGACATTATCTTCTATACCCTCAATCGAGCTTTCTACTTGAGCCTTTGCGTCTTTAACTTGCAAGAGATCTTGACTTTAACTTGCAAGAGATCTTGATTTTGTTCTCAGAAAGTTCCTTTTTTCACATCACCCTGGGTGCGAAGAAAGAAAGGAACGTCTGTCTTTCCTCTGCAGTTCCACCACGGTCAATACCCAGGACTTGTGTGACCCAAAGGGGTGGGGCCTGCATGCGCCCACTGTGTGGCCTTGGATCCAATTCGGTTGGGGTTCCGCCCCCAAGACCACCTGCCCCTTTCAGACGCCAGTCAGGAGTCCCAGCTTGTCTCACCTGAGCCTCTGACCAACCAGCTAGAAGTCGGGGTTCCCACACCCACCTCCTTTGTGCGTTCCACTTGCGCAAGCACCTCACAGAACTCGGGGGATGCTCAATTCACGGGTTTATCACAAAGGATGCAGAGGGTGAGGTATGAGAAGGGACATGGAGCCCCCTCGCCCTTGGGGTGCACCACCCTCCAGAACCTCCACCTGTTCAGCCACCCGGAAGCCCTCGGGACCCTGAGCTGGTGGGGACCCACTTCAGGGAACAAACATCCTGGTTGCTATGCCTGCAGGAGGAAGTTGTGAGCCAGGAGTCGTGGACAGAACTGAGAGCCACACCTGCATGGGTGGGCCTGCCACACCTGTGGGTGGCGTTCTCGGAGGCCAAGGCCTCTCTGCTCACCTCTGTTTGGCCTCGAGTCCCTCCAGGTAGCTGTTCCCTGAGTTGCAATGGGTTTTCCAGGGTCTTTATCCTTCCTATGTCCAAAGCTCTGTCCCGTGCAGCTGTCCTCCCAAGGTTAGGAGTTGACAGGAGGCTCTGGACTCAGGGGCGAGAGGACTTGGGGTTCCACTGCAGGGTGGCCCCCAACCCCAGCCGGGTCAGCATCTCTTGTCTTTCCTCCTGGGCTCTGAGGATTTCTAAGGAAGACCCTGATCCACGGCCCTGCCTAAAATGTCCAGGTCCCATCTCGTGGCCGTGCTCTGCCTGGCTCCGGGGGCCACTGAACCTGGGGAGTCCTGCGGGGCGGGAGTGCAGAGCGGGCAGGGGCGTCTCGGGTATAACCACTTCTGCACCACTCTCCTGTGCTTCCTGCCTCGCGCCGGCCCTCCACCTCGTCGAGGTCTCCCACCCCCCTCCCAGGGGGACAGGCAGGGGGAGGGCCGGCTCTTGGCTTCCCCACAGCGAGCTTAGCTCCTGGTCTTCAGTTCCCTCCTCAGTCTCCTCGGGCTTCCAGAGTATGACTGTCATTGTCCTTTAAAATCTAAGTTTTAGATTTGGTAGTTTTAGAGGCAAGGGGCACATCCAATCCATCATCTTGACGAGAAGTCCTGGAGGCAGCACTTTTGATAAGCTGTGACATGCTGATTCAAGGAGCACCTGGGGCTAGCAGAGTTCAGAGGACACCATGTGCCAGGACCACACACACACACACACACACACACACACACCAACGGCTGCTGCACAGTGGAGATAAGCAGAATCCAGCCCGGGCAAGATCCAGAGACGCCACACACCAGCCCCTCGACAGCCCCAAGCATGGGGGGGGGGTGCTACTTTCTGTCTTAGGACACCCCGGCTAGGCCAGGTGTAGCGAGGGCCAGGGAAGCGGCTGGCCAGGCCCGCCATGGAGTTGCCCATACGCCAACTCTGCAAGCCCAGAGCTCTGAGCAGGAACACTCTGCGGTTCCACTGGTGACCAAGAGTGACAGGATGTGACATTGTCCTGTGCTGCCAGGTGCTCAGGATGAAGACAAGCGATGGCCGGAGGCTGGAGGCGTCAAGATGGCGGCCTCCTGCACTAAGCTGGGGAGTGGGCCTTAAAAACGGGCTAGGATTCGCATAGCCCGGGCGAATGGGAAGGGAACTCCAGGCAGGCAAAGTCCCTGAAGCAGAAGGCGGAGCAGCGTTCCGGAACTGGAGAAGGACAGCCATGTCAGGAGCCAGACGCACACGGCACATCTCGGCTCCCTCCGCCTCAGCCTCCTAGCTAGCCAAAACCTGATTTGCTAACCTCCGTCCTGGGAATTGAGCCAGACCCTCGTGTGGCCAGGCCAAGCTCTGCAGGAGCCTGCTCTGATTTTGCTCCACTCCCCCTCCCCGCCAGGAGCTAGAAGACACATACCAGGACGCGGCCAGCAACATGCTGGTGGCCCTCTGTAAGCATTCGTGGCAGGCGGTGGCCCAGCACCTGGAGACAGAGTTCCTGACGGGCGTCTTCCCACACCGCAGCCTCCTCTACGTGATGGGCGTCCTGGCCTCCAAGGGTAAGCGCTGCCCTGGAAAGGGCGAGCCAGGCAGGCCCCGCCCACCCGGAGAGAGATGCAGGAGGCAGCTCCCGCCCCCCACCCGCGGCCATTGGACAGTGAAGCCTGCTCCAGTGGGGGCACCAGGCTGCTGTGCTGGGGACCCCCATGGCCACCAGCCCTCAGCGGTCTGGCCACTCTTAGAATGGCTCAGGAGGATAACCCAGACCCACCATGCCTGTCCTCACTGCCTCGCACTCCGGCAGTGTCTACACAGATCCAGGACGGGGCGGGGCGGGGAGTCCAGGAGGTGGCGGATCCGTCCTCTCCCTCAGCCACTAGAGGCGGGGGCAGATGAGACCGGTGGGGGAGGTACCCAGCAGCCCTTCCCCGCCTGCCGGATGGCAGCTCCAAGCTTCTGCCCCATCATTGATTCACTCAATCACCCACAACCACCCAGCCGAGGAGCCGCTGGGCTGAACAGGGGCCCAGAGAGGGAGTGACCCACGGCCCCGAGGCCAGCAAGGAGGGCTTCCCAGAGGAGGCAGCGATGGCCTTGGAGGGGGAGCTGGCTCCTGCAGGGCCTGGTCAACAGCAGTGGGGACAGAGGGAGGAGGCAGAGAGGCCAGAGGGCCAGCCAGGAAGTTCGTACTCTAAGGCCTGCAGCAGGCAAGACCCAGCGTGGTGTGACCTCCCACCCTACCCCCCACTCCAAGAGCCAGCGGGCTGGGCAGGGTTCCTCTGGACCTGAGGGACCCCCCAAAGTAGCCCCTCCCTGTGAGGTAGATTTCCAAAATTCCCCAAAGGCTTTCCAGCCTCACAGGGCTCCCCGGCTCTCATTTTCCCACTCCTGAAAGAACTAGCACATTCCAAAGGGCCGTGCTCAGAAGGGCCCCTGGGTCACCAGGGGAGAGCCGGAGGCCCAGAGGAGGACATGGCCTGTCAGAGGCCACACAGCAATTCCCGCCCACCTCTGGGCCCTGAGCACAAGTCTGGCTCATGCTCCTCCTCCCGGCTTCCTCCACGGAGCCAGGCAGAGGCAGGATGGTGTCGCTCCGGCTCAAGCCAGCCTCTGAGGGGTGGGGGGCATGGGTCCAGGGTCCAGCCCTGGCCCTGAGCGCAGACCCGGCCCTGTAGCCCACCTCCCTCTCCCACAGAGGAGGCGCTCAACAAGGAAGACAGGGCGCACTGGGAGGACCTGCTGGCCCAGGTAGGGAGGCAGCCCAGCCTGCTGCTGGGCCTTCTGTGGGGACACCACGGGGACAGGAAGCAAGCCAATGCAGAGGGCACCTGGGCAGCCTCCCCTCTGCCCCCCAGAGTGGGAGGAGGGAGGGGCCGAGAGGGAGGGGGAGGGGCAGAGAGAAGCTGGGTGGGAGGGAGGGTCCCCCCTTTACAGACCAGCAGGCAGACAGCACTGAGGAGGGGGACTTGGCCGCAGACAGAAGGCTGGTCACTGGGGAGTTGGGACTGGAACCTCGGTCTCTAATACCTGGCACAGAACACGTGTCCAACACATCTGAGCCCTTCCCGACCATCCTGGGAGCTGATCCAGAACTGGGACGGAGGACACTGGAGGGGGCCAGAGCGGAAACCGGGGAGGAAGGAAGCAGACTGTGGTGGACTGCGGATGCCACGGCTGAGACAGTGTCAGGACACACCCATCTCGGCCACAGCCCCCAGGGAGGGACTCGCGGAGCTGAGAGGAGAGGCCTGATCCCTAGCACTGGGTTCAAGTCCAGAGTCTACTAGTCACAGCTGCATGGCCTGAGGCGGCCTCTTTGGCCTCTCCGTAACTTGGTGTCCTCAGTGGTCCCGGGGGGATCAAAGTCCGTGGCTGACTCCATAGCTGTGACAGTTGTAGGCACTGACCCCATGGGGCGTCGGCTCAGTGCCCACACGGGAAGCCCTTACTCAGCGTCAGTCATTACTTTCACAAAGTAACAGCAACCGCATGACAACAGCAAAGCCCAGGACTGAACACAGCAGCTAATGGAACAGCAGCATGAAAATCACTAAGGGTATGGAAGACATGAACAACTCAATTAACCAAATTGATCCAATTGAGATTCTTTTCAAATGCAAATAGGACATTCACCAAGCTGGACGGACCACACTCTGGGCATAGATCAAGTTCCAATAAGTTTAACAGAACGGAAATCAGACAAAGTACATTCTCAGACCAAAACATAAATTAGAGGTCAATACTAAAGATATCTGGAAAAACTCCAAAGGTTTGGAAATCAAACAGCACGCTTCTAAATAACCCATGAGTCAAAGAAGGAATCACAGGGAAAAACAGAAAATATTTTTAATTGAATGATAATGAGAACATAACATAGAAACAACAAAAAGCAATGCTTAGAAGGGAGTTGTTTTTTTTTTTTTTTTGCGGTACTGGGGATTGAACTCAGGGGCATTCTACCTCCGAGCTACACCCCCAGCCCTATTTTTTTTTATTATTCTTTATTTTGAAACCAAGTCTCACTAAGTTGCAGAGGGCCTCACTAGGTAGCTGAGGCTGGCCGCGAACCCGGATCCTCCAGTCTCAGCCTCCCGAATGCTGGGATTACAAGCGTGTCCCACCACGCCCGGCGGGAGTGTGTATTTTAATGCCTATATTAGAAAAGGAGAAAGATAAATATATATATTTTTTAATTTATTTATTTAAAGGTTTAAGAAGTTACCAAAAAGCCGGGCGTGGTGGCACACACTTACAATCCCAGTACTTAGGAGGCTGACAGGAGGATCACAGGTTCCCGGCCAGCCTCAGCTACTTAGTGAGGCACTCTGCAACTTAGTGAGACCCTGTTTCAAATAAAGAATTAAAAATAGGGCTGGGGATGTAGCTCAGAGGTAGGATGCCCCTGCGTTCCATCCCTAGTACCAAAAAAAAGAAGAAGAAGTTACCAAAAATAGCAAATGGGGATACATGGTGTTCATGGATAAGAAAATTAAATAACATTAAGATATCCCCCATGACTGATTTGTAGATTGAGGACAACACCAATCAAAATCCCAGAAGACTTTAGTGTAGAAGTAAATGCAATCTATAGATTCGATTTTCAAGTGGAAATTTGAAAGGAGCTAGCAGAGGCAAAACAAAGTTGCAAGAATTCCACGAGTTGGTTTCAAGACTGAGTAAAATCATAGCAGAAGAGCATCTGCCAAGAGGCAAACAGGACAGTGAGGTATGGCGCAGGTGAGACCAAGCCATTGAGGGAGCGGGAGAGGAAGTGCAGTGTAAAGCCGCGCTGCAGCAGTTAATGACGTCGTTAAAGGTGCCAGAGCAATTCAATGAAGAAAGGAAAGTCTTTTAACAGATGGCTCTAGAACTGTTACATATTTATGAGGAGGAGGAAAAAAATGAACGTTAATGCCTACCTTAAACCATTTACAAAAATTAATCAGAGTGGAACCAAGATCTGAATGTAGAGCCAAAAGTTAAAAAAGGCTTCTAGAAGAAAGCCCAGGAGGAAATCTTGCCAACTTGAGGCTAGTAAATATTTCTTAGGACTCAGAAAGCAAACATTAGAGCCAGGCGTGGTGGCGCACGCTTCTAATCCCAGCATTCGGGAGGCTGAGACCGGAGGATCCGGGTTCGCGGCCAGCCTCAGCTACCTAGTGAGGCCCTCTGCAACTTAGTGAGACCCTGTTTCAAAATAAAGAATAAAAAAATAGGGCTGGGGGTGTAGCTCAGAGGTAGAATGCCCCTGAGTTCAATCCCCAGTACCGCAAAAAAAAAAAAAAAAGCAACCATTAAAAAAAAGAAAAAAAAATTTTTTTGACAACTTAGATTACATCAAAATTAAAACTTTAAGCCAGGTGTGGTGGTACACACATGGGAGGCTGAGACCGGAGGATCACATGTTCAAGGACAGCCTCAGCAAGTCGTGAGACTCATCAACCTAGCGAGACCCTGTTTCCAAATAAGAAATTAAATCAGACTGGGGGTATAGCTCAAAGGTAGAATGCCTCTGGGTTCGATCCCCAGTACCACAAAAAATAAAATAAAATAAAACATCATCTTCCCAACTGATGTCACTAAGAACGTGGCCAGGCAAGCCACAGGAATGTATGTGACAAGGGACTATGTCCAGATAAAGCAGCTCAGGAGAGAAAAGACACAAGGTTCGGTTTTTTAAATGAGCAAAAGATTTAAATGGGCACTTCACAAAGGGAGCTATGCAAATGACCAAGACTCAAATGAAAGACCCTTTGGTCCTCAGGAGGCCAGGATGAGTTGCCCTTACACACCCGGGGACAGTTTAAATAAAACATGGCCGCAGTAAATGCTAGCCGGGAAGCGGGCGGCAGGAACAGAGGGGTAGAGAGGGAGGACTGTCCCACGGGGCAAGCTCTTGGGAAAACTTGCATTTCCTTCTAAAGCTACACACAATGACTCAGCAATGCTGCTCTTAGGAATTTCACCCAGGAGGTGTGAAAACATACCTACACAGGCTTCCTCAATACAAGAACATTCATAGTAGTCTTACTCATGAAAGCCTCCAACTGGAAATGACCGGTGCTTCCATTTAAAAGCTGAACAACGCCCCCACTCAGGAATCTGAAGCCCACGGCCTGCGCATCCACCCACCGTCGGAAACCAGAGAAAGAAAGGCAAATTAAACCCAAACCAAGCAGAAGCAAAGAAATGCTAAGAATGAGAACAGAACAGAGGAATGAACTTCTGATGCACCCAGCGCCATGGATGAATCTCAGAAACATTCTGCTGAGTGGAAATGTAAAAGCAAAGGCTGTGGGATTCCAACCACGCACCTCTTTCCAGAAAAGGCAAAGCCGATCTACAATGGAATAAAAAAAATAAATAAAAGTTGGAAGTAGCTGAGCTCAATGGTGCACGCCTATAATCCCAGTGCTTGGGAGACTGAGATAGGAGGCAGGTTCAAGGCCAGCCTCAGCAACTTACTGTTCTAAAATTTAAAAAAATTAAATAAAGGGATGAGGAGATGGCTCAGAGGTAGAAGACCTCTATACTGGTTCAATCCCCAATACGACACATATTAGAAAAAAATTTGGTAGTGACAGAGGTTAAGTAGAAAGGTTAATGTTAACTAGGGGCAAACTCTCTGCGGTGGTAGCAAATGGCCCGTACCTTGACAATGTATGAATTACATGGGCTTAACGTTTGTTCAAATCCTTTGGGCTATGCAGTAAATCTCCCTGCATTTCACTGCAAGTTAAGAATGCCTCAACTTTTTAAATATTTAAAAATTTTAAAAATTCAAAAGCTACAGAAAAGGTGTATTTAAAAATGCAGGCTATCTCAGATTTTTAAAAAAGTAAAATGGTGCCTAGCTTGTATTTTCCATAGATACCCGGAGTAGGATCTAGAGCCGATGCAGAATCACATATATTGATAGCTCTGCTTCGGTGACATCAATATTCACACCAGGTCCCATAAATCATGTCACATCAGTGGGGGTCGGCTTTTGCTCCCCCGTGAGGCTATTGAAGAGCTATGGGAAATGTTTAATTTTGAGTGTTGGAATTTGACTTGCAGACAAGGAGCTGTCCGTAAGGGCTTGAGAGAGCAGACAGGAGCCCCTGCCGCCTCTGGGGAACCTGGGGCTTCCAGGTAGCTGGGGCTCTGCAGACACCTGTCCTGCAGGTGAGGGAGCCACCCAGGGCCCGTGTCCAGCAAGTGAGCCAGGAGACAAGTTCCTCCAGACTCCCCTAAGAGTGGGAAGCTATTTCCAGTTCAGGAACCAAGCCATCAATGCCCGGGAGGGCACGGCGATCCCACCTGCAGGGGGCGCTCTTAAGATGGACTTCCTTTAACGTTGAGTATAACCATTTAATTGTTATTTCCAAAGCTTAAAAAAAAAAAAAAAAACTGTAGATCCGATCACCCTGCTACCAAAGACACTTCCTTGGGGCTATGGTCCTGTGGCACAGAGCGTGCTCACACATACCTGGAGTACAGGTCAGTTGATGAGCAGGAGACGCACGAGGCCTCTGCCATCTGACATGTCATACTGCCCTACCGACCGTAAGCTGACTTTTGCAAGTGAAAGGCGCATGCTCTAAAACAAGAAGAAGCATGGTGCGTAGATGAACCAGAAGCATAGTTGTTCGTTATTTTTATCGAGTATTATATACCATGCATATTGCATGCAGCTCCCTACTTTTGTAAGACTGACATCGAGGTAGGTTTATTTCATCAGCATCTCCACAAACTCGCGGGCGAAGCCATTCAGAAGGCCACAGCCTCAGTGGGCGGCAGGAACGCGACACCTCCGTCGTGGTGTGATGAGCCTTGTCGTATGCAGTCCACCACTGGCTGAAACCTCAGCGTGCAGTACACAACTGTATTCAGCAGCTCTCGTTCTGCCAATCTTGGCCAAAATGAGACATAAGCTGAACTTCCATTCCTTAGATTTTAGCAAAGTTGAGGTTAGGGTATCCTTGTCATATGTCCTTTCTTCATTTTTAAATGGATTATGCTGGGCACATGCCTGTAATCCCAGTACTTGGGAGGCTGAGACAGGAGAATTTCAGGTTTTAGGACATCTTCAGCAACTTAGCGAGACCCTCAGCAACTTAGCAAGACCCTGTTTGAAAATAAAAAGTAAACTAGGGCTTAGAGTCCAGCTCAGAAGTAGAAAAACCTGGATTCAATCCCCAGTACTAAAAAAAAAAAAAAAAAAAAG
>PVLC010021806.1:0-27528 GCA_004027655.1 Graphiurus murinus
TGGTCACAGCAAGAAAGGGCAGGAGTGAGACTGGACCACGTGTCCTGCCTTAGTACTGGGAAACAGCTCCACGTGACTGTCTTACTTTTTATTTTTGCAGTGCTGGGGACTGAACCCAGGGCCTTGCTTATGCTAGGCAAACACTCTACCGCTGAGTCCCAAGTGCTTATCTTTTAATGGGTGAAAGTTTCACAGATAGGAAATAACATTATTAGTTGACATGACCAGATATGTGTACCTTGAAATGCTTTGGTCTGTTCCACTGAGGCTATTAGTTTGAACCAGTGATGAGACCCCTTGATCTGACATGCCACGGAGTAATAACTTATTCAAATAGCAGAGTTAAAAGTTGAGAGACAGAGTGGAATTGAGTGATGGCTTAGCTGGGGGGCTGGTCAGCCCTGCGGCAGGGTGACTCCCAGAGCTTATAAACTGGTAAGTAGTTTCTTAGAGTGGATGGCTTAACACACCCCTGTGCTGTGCTGGCCACTAAGTGTGTGTGTGTGTGTGGGGGGGGGTGGGGGCTCCTTCTCTGCTTGGATTTACCAGAAATTCAGCCAAGACCTGGGACCTCTTCATATGCAATATACCCTCCCAATGGCCCATTTTGGGGTTCATTCAATAGTCAATGTTTTCTTATTATGACTGTGTAAATATTGTTTGTTGAGCCACAAAGCGTGCTATAATGATGTTTTCTTTCTTGTATAACTTTTCATTTTTCCTGAAATCAGTGATTAACTCACATTTCTAGATTTCCGACATAACATGGTTTTCTATGTACCTATCTTTATGTTTCCCTTTTATCATTTATATATATTCTACCATAAATACTTTAATAGTTTCCCTTTCCCCCGAAGCTTACATCTGCTGGGCATGGTGGCACATACCTGTAATCATAGTAACTTGGGAGGCTGAGGCAGGAAGATTACAAATTCCAGGCCAGCCTGGACAACATAGTGAGACCCTGTCTCAAAAAAAAAAAAAAAAAAAAAGGCTGGGATGTAGCTCAGTGGTAAAGCCCCAGGTTCAATTCCTAGTACTACAATAAATAAATAAAAAATAAAAACCACAAGAACTCTCACCTAAGCTGGGCATGGTGGTGCACACCTATAATCCCAATACTTGAGAGGCTGAGACAGGAGACTCACAGGTTTGAGGATAGCCTCAGCAACATAGAGACTCTCAGCAACTTAATGAGACCCTATTTCAAAACAAAAAATAAAATAGGCTAAGGGTGTATCTCAGAGGTAGAATTCCCTTAGGTTCATTGTATGTTTGTATATATGTATATATTACCATACACACACACCCCAAAACAAAACAAAAAACTTGTACCTGTTAGATATCTCGTCCATTCCATTCTATTAGGAGACCTAATTTTAGAACCTTCTATTCTCTAATGGATGACTGCTTTTTATTCTTTATTTTGAAACCGAGTCTCACTAAGTTGCGGAGTGCCTCACTAGGTAGCTGAGGCTGGCCGCGAACCCGGATCCTCCAGGGATGACTGCTTTTTAACAGTAGCTTCCCAAGAAAGGATGCAAGAGGGTAAATACAGATTTTACATATGTCAGAATAATTTTATTCTACTGTCACATTTGGTTGATAGTTTGCCTGGGCATAACATTTTTGATTGAAATATATATATATATATATATATATATATATATATATATATATATATATATATATATATATATATTGCTATACTGGGGATTGAACCCAGGGGCATTCTACCTCTGAGCTATACTCCCAGTCCTATTTTTATTCTTTATTTTGAAACAGGGAAGGGTCTCACTAAGTAGCTGAGGCTGGCCACGAACCCGGATCCTCCGGTTGGGATTATAAGCGTGCGCCACCACGCCCAGCTTTGTTCTACTTTTTGAGAGAACTTCCTCAACTTAGTCTTCCAATCACATTTCTGAGTCCTAAGATCTTTGGTATACCCTGACCATTCTGTTTTTAAAGTGTTTTCTCCTTGTGTCATGGATACAAAGTCTTCTCTCCCTCTTTCCTTTCATTCCCTTCCCCTTCCTTCCTTCCTTCCTTCCTTCCTTCCTTCCTTCCTTCCTTCCTTCCTTCCTTCCTTCCTTCCTTTTTTGATTGAACCCAGTGGTGCTTTACCATTGAACTACATCCCCAGCCTTTTTATTTTATTTTGAAACAGGGTCTTGCTAAGTTGCTGTGGCTGGCCTCAAACTTGCGATCCTCCTGTCTCATCTTCCCAAGTACTGGAATTACAGATGTGCCCCACTGTGCGTGGCTTATCTTTCTGAGGATATTAATTTATACTGTGTTTTGAAGCTTCCATTGGCTCCTTACTTTGTCTGTTTCCTTTAGGTTGTCCTTGTTTATTTTGGCGTCTCTCCATCAAATGCATCAAATGTTTGGTCATCCTTGGCTTTCTCTTGGTACCCAAGAAGGAGACACTAGGAGGAGGATTGGAAGCTCTGTGTGGTGGCCTGGCTTGCTGCCTGGGGGCTTCCATGCAGCGGGATGGGGAGATGGAGCAGTGGTCAGTGGTTGGTAGCAAGCTGTCCTTTCCATTGGAGGAGGCTGGATGTTATCTTTTCTCAAGGATTGTTCTATTTTTCATGGTGGTGGGATTTAGGGACCATCACCTGACTGGAGGGGTCTAAAGACTCAGTGTCTTGAGTATCCATCAGTACTGTTCCACTCAGATTTTGGTCCTGCACCTTAGGGGTGGGACCTTGAACCTTCCTGAGGCCTCTCCAGGGTGAAGTGTCCTCTAGCAGTGTCCCCTGCGCAGACCTATGGGCTGCAGCTTCCACTGCTCTGCCTGGGCAGTCACTGTCCTCTCCCTACTGCCCTCTTCCAAGTACCTCCGATCTCCTGTAGGTTGAATTTTCCTCTCTTTCCCATTTGTCACCCCCCCCACTATTATTTTAAGTGGCTTCAGAAGAAGTGGAATAAATGCACGTGGTCAGTCTGACATGTTCACTGTGGAAGTTTCAATAGTCCAACAGGCTCCAAATATCTCTGTTTCCCTTTCTTTTTCTATGTGGTGCTGGGGAGCAATCCAGGGCCTTGCACATGCTAGGCAAGCAGCCGGGCGTGGTGGCGCACGCTTGTAATCCCAGCATTCGGGAGGCTGAGACTGGAGGATCCGGGTTCATGGCCAGCCTCAGCTACTTAGTGAGGCACTCCGCAACTTAGTGAAACCTGGTTTCAAAATAAAGAATAAAAAATAGGGCTGGGGGTATAGCTCGGAGGTAGAATGCCCCTGAGTTCAATCCCCAGTACCACCACCACAACAAACAAACAAACAACAACAACAACAACAACAACAAAAACATGCTAGGCAAGCACTACACCATTGAGCTCCTGGTAGAAGTGAAAGAGTATACTTATTAGTACTTAAAAAAATGATGTTTTATTGTGATCAATGTCATATGCCCAAACCGAACAAATCGTAAAATGAGTGCTGATGCCCTCACCGTCCAGTTTAAGGAATGCCAGTGGGCTGAGCAGAAGCCAGGGCTCTGTGCCTGTGCGGCCCCGTGCTTTTGGTTCTGAAGCGTCTGTGACCTTGTGAGCTGGCTGTCTGTGCTCTGACCATGACGCCGCTCTCAGCTGAGGCCAGTGCCGAGCAGAATCTCTGAGCAGTTCGATTGGCAGTTTGCAAATGATTGCAGTGTGTCGGAAGGGCTGCAGGGCTGGTGGGGCCAGAGTTTCTTCAGGGGCAGGCCACATGCCCCACAACCCTGTCTCCACACTCTTCCTTCCCTCCTGTTCCTCTCTGCTTTCTTAGCCTACACGCTGTCCCCGGGGCCTCTCCTTTCAGGGCCTCAACCTCCACTTCTGTGCCCATTAAATCTGTCTCTAGCTGGGGTGCAGTTCTTTTTTGATTCCATGTGGGTGTCCAAGGGACACCCAATCACCTGCCCCTTGCAAACCCTATTCTCCTCTGCCTGTAAATGGCCTGAGCATCAGTCTTTCTGAAAGTCAAGTCTTTTGGCATGTTCAGCTCTCTTTCTTTCTCCTTTATCTTCAGTGACTAGACCCTCTTAATTTTGGATCTTAACTGTCTTAGGAATCTGACCCTTCCATTTCATGTCTATGACCATAAGTACAGGGAAGCCTCTCCTGCAATCAGGTCACTGTAAAAGATCAATCTATGTCTATTTTCAATGCAGAACACCCCATACTGCTTCGGGCGCCAGAAGGGGCACACACACCCCACTCGGGGCTGTGGTGTGGTATGGAAACCTCTCTCAAGTTGGCACCTTTTTTTTCTCAGAGGCAAATGTAGCATGGTGGTTAAGGTCATGGACTCTGGAGTTGGACTGTCCTGGCCTAAGCCTCACTCTACTACTTTCCAGCCACACCACCTTGGGCAAGTTACTTAGCGTCTCCCAGCCTCAGTTTCTCCATCTGTAAAATGGCGTTAATAATATTTCCTTCAAAGAATCATGGCAAGTAGTAAATGAGAGTATCTCACACAGTGTCTAGGACATGAGAGGTTCTGGCGGACTGTTTGCTGGTGTTGACCTTTCAAGGGCCTACCACGTGCCAGCCGTGTGCTTCCTCTGTGTCAGCAACTTCCCGTGTCGGTGGTGCCGTTCACCCTACCTGCGTGCCTCTGCCCTGGCCCTCTCCCTTTCCTGCTCCTCCCCAGATAAATGCCTTTCCACCTGGACTGGGAGCACCTGTTGCCTCCTTTGGGATGCCTCAGGTGATCCGTAGGGAGGCCTGGCGCTCTCTTCCCTGTGTCCCATGGGACTTTAACTATAGCCCACAAGTAATCCTGGCTAGTAGTCCTTCATTTGGGTGTGTGCTGCCATCAGGATGGTCTGTGCATTCACTGGTCCTGTTTGGGTCACATCCTCAGATGCTTGTAAATAATACAGATGTTGCTGCCCCTGCTGAGACACAGCCCACCCTGGGCCTCTGAGAGCTGGAGCTTAGAGGACACTTGAAGCTGCTGGCCAGTGCCCTCCCCTTACGTCCTGCAGTGCATGCTGGCCAAGCAGAGCTGAGCTGGAGATCTCAGGGATGAGGTCCCCCTCTTGCATTTTCTGACCGTGATCTCAGGCCCACACCAAACCCCCAGAGTCACCGCCTGCTCATGTGTGAACACTGAAGCCATTAGTCAGCCCCTAGATGCGGCTTGTTCAGCAAAGGCTTATTCCCGGGGAGCGATGGCTTGCCCAGGTGGGCAGATTGGTCTGTGGCCCAAGATGTACCGTAGGAAGAGGCTCAGCCACCCCCAGCAGGGCTGCAGGGGCTTTGGCTGGTTCTCCTTGGCTGCTCTGTCCTGCTGCTCTAGACTACTGCCTTTTCTCTGACCCTTGGCCTAGTCAAGGGCTTCTGGATCCTCCAGGAAAGAGCAGTGCTCTCAGCACCCAGTGCACCCCAAGCGAAGCCAGAGTGTTCTTTGAAGCTGCAGCCGCAGAGCCTCACCTAGGCCTCCCCTTGCTGCTCATTGCAGTCTGCAGCTGAGTCCACATTTGCCCTCCGCCCCTCCCATGCACAGTCTGGGCCTCCCATGCCCCAGTCCAGGCCTCAAGCCACCTGCCCTCCCCTTGTAGGGATCTGGAGACCCCTTTAACCGCTCCCTCCTTTTCCCCTCACGCAGGACCCCAGGACTCAGTAGATGCTTCATAAATGTCTGTCCATAAATGGGTCGTGCTCCCTGGAAAGTGCTCCTGGAGCTGTGGCCTCTCAGTTCCTGCACAGTTGGCCCCAGCTGACATGGAAGCCATGCCTTTCTGGAGAAGAGGAGGAAGGCCTGGTTTCCAGCAACCCTCCAGACCTCTAGGCCTGTCTGTATGATCAGGCTATTGGATGGCATCTAATGGTTTCTCCAGCAGCTGCTGGTCTCTGTGTGAACCATGGGATTGAATTGGGGGCAGGAGTTGCCATTTGAGGGAGTTTTGAATCACCAAAGGTCTAGCGTTGCTTGGAATTTAGAGTGTGCACAGGGGGTGGGTCACCTCTGCCAGGTGCCAACACCTGCTCCTTCTTAAGGGGCTCATTAAGGGGCCATGGGAACCCACCTGCTCCACCTGCCAGAACTCGTCACTCCTGAGTCTTGCGCCCCCTCTCCTCCTCCAGCAGTGAGTTCTGCTGGCTCCTGCCCTTTCTACGCCCTCATCTCCATGTCTGTCCCATGGGGCTTGGGATTAGGCCAGGTGCACACCTCCAGGTCCTGGAGGCCCCCCATAGCAGCTGAGCTCTTGTGTTCCTGCCCCCCACATTTAGGGTTCAGAGTCCATCACTGCCTGTGACTGGCTTTCTGCCTGGCCCTTCCTCCATCATTCTGACTTCCACCAGGTGATGTGACAGAAGCATTGGCAGCAACCACAGCCACCACCCAGCACTGGTGGCCATGTACTCTGCTTCTGCTGCAAGCACCCTGCACTGTGCTAAGTGCTTCGCAGTCTTACTCAAACGAGATAGGCAGTGCTGTACCATTTACAGATGAGGAAGCTGAGGTGCCAAGAGGCCAAGCAACCTGACCACGGTGCTAATCTTGGATGATGTTGGAGTGCAAGTTTAGGCCTTTTGGACACTAAAACAGTGCTCCTAAACCACTGTACACCCTACCTGCCTCCCTGGAGGCGGGAGCCTGGCCCTCTGCTCCAGCCTGTGCCAGCATGGATGGATGGTCTTGAATGTTGTTCCTCCCATAGGGATGCTGGCTGCTGAAATGAGGGCCATGTGATTATGCTGCTGGGTCTTGGGGCTCTATAGACGGCCAGGCTGACTTCTGTGGTTATGAACCCTCAGCCTCCACCCAACCTGGTAACTGCTGACCCTCCCCTGGCCTGGCTTGCCCTGTGACCATATAATTCTGCCCCCTTGAGAACTAAAACATGAGTCATATTGAGGAGTTGAGCACCACTTTCTGAGTCCTACGGAGAGGATAGGAGGTGGAGTTAGCCTGCCCCTTCTGCAGAGGGAAGCGAAGAGCAGAGGCCCTAAGACCATGAGAGCCCAGCTCATCAGGGCTGGATCTAGCTGGCTAGAACTGGTCCATCCTTCCTTCCTTCCCTTCCTTCCTTCCTTCCTTCCTTCCTTCCTTCCTTCCTTCCTTCCTTCCTTCCTTCCTTCTTTCCTTCCTTCCTTCCTTCCTTCATTTTTGCAATACTGGGGATGATTGAACCCAGGCTCAGAGTGTACCTCTGAGCTATACTCCCAGCCCTATTTTTTATTCTTTGTTTTGAAACAGGATCTCACTAAGTTATAGAGTGCCTCACTAAGTAGCTGAGGCTGGCCACCAACCTGCAATCCTCCTGTCTCAGCCTCCTAAGTACTGAGATTACAAGTGTGTGCCACCACGCCTGGCGGGTCCCAACTTTAAATTCACCTCTTCTTCCATCATGTCTGTTTCTCATGATTTCTCTTGAAGCATTTGATTTTATTTTTTAGACTATTGTTTCTTGTTGATTATGTGGAATGGGAGATGTGACAAGTTAGAACTCTAGGATCTTTCCACATGAATGGCTATACTGTAAGTACTTAAGGGTTCTGGATATGGAGCTGAAAAGTGTGCTTTCAGCTGGGTGTGGTGGTGCACACCTGTAATCCCAGTACTTGGGAGGCTGAGATAGGAGGATCGCAGATTTGCTGCCAGGCTCAGCAAATAGTGAGATTCTTGTCAACCTAGTGAGACCCTGTTTCACAATAAAAATTAAAAAATAGGGCTAGGGGTGTAGCTTGGAAATAGAATGTTCCTGGGTTAAATCCCCAGGACCACCACAAAAAAAAAAAAAAAAAGAAGAAACTTTATACCCATTAGCATTTGCTCCCTATGCTTTCCTCTCTCAAGCCCCTGGCAATCACTAATCTACTTTTTGTCTCTGTCTTTGCCTCTTCTGGAATTTTCATAGAAATGGAGCAACACATGGCCCTTTGTAACTGGTTTCTTCTACTTAGCATAATATTTTCAAGGTTCATCCATGTTTTTAGGATGTATCAGTACTTCGTTCCTTTTTATGGTTGAACAATATTCCTTTGTGGGGAAAGACCACATTTCGTTGATCTCTTCACTGGTTGCTGGACATCTGAGTGGTTTCCATCTTTTGGCTACTGTGAACCATGTTTCTCATTCCTTTTCCTTTGCAGCATCCAGCTGTCTGTATTTCTCTAGTTTGCCTATTTGGAAAGCAAGAGAAAGGGTGGTTGCATGTGGTGGGGTGGCTGGGGAACCGAGGTAGTAGGAGAAGCTGAAAAGGGAAGTTTGAAGGCTTGTGAGAATTCAGCCAGAAGAAACCTTACATCTGGCCCCAGAGCCATCTGCTGCTAGGTGGATATTTTTCCTGCTGTTGATTATTAACCAGTGGTTATGATCCCCAGAGGAGATTCCCAGGGCTAGAACTTGAGTTTATTTGAGGTGCCAGAAATGTTTTGCCAGGCATTTAAACAGCCCTGGACCCTTGCTTCTCTTTTTCGGCCAGAGTCCCATTTTATGAGTTCTGCAATCAATCATCGCTGTCGCCATCATCATCATCATGGCGGTTGTTTACACTTGTGTGTAAGACTTTGTGTTTTATTTCACAGACATTACTTGTAATTCCTCAGAACATGAAGCTAATAATGTGAGGTGAGGTAACTTAACCGAGATCACACAGCAGGGTAACAGAGAGAACCAAGCTTGAACCCAGGCATCTCTTGATTCCTAGTGTAGGGTGTTCTCCGTGGCAATGTTCGAGAGATGTTGCAGTGACATCAGGACCCTAGAGACCCGAGTGCTGACACAGGGACCTTCTGCAGGGGTGAATCAGCTGCTGCTCCAGGCTCCACTTTGATCCTTTCCACCTGAGTTTGCATTTGGCTAAAGCAGGCTGGGACCCCGGATGACCTCACTGATTCCCCCTCCCCCTCTCCCCCAGGAAAGAGCTCCATAGTAGGAAACCTCAGTGCCATGTGACCCAGGGGTGGTAAAGATGCTGAGAAGGCAGTGCCTCCAGGACCCTGCTCTCCTGACCTGTCTATCCAGCCACCGTCATGCCCTTTTCCTTTAGCTGAGAGTATAATCTTGGTCTCCCTCTTGCCTTCTCTTCCTTCTCCTTCCCAGGCTGTTTTCATTGCCAGTGCTTGTTCTTATAGGTCCCTGGGTGGGTCTGGGACCCCGCACCCTTAGAGCATCTATGAATATTTGTTCAGGTTGGTCAGGGACAGTTTTCAAATCTTGGTGTCATGACACATGGGAAGATCACTATGGCTCATAAAAATGTTGTCACTTCTGCTAATGATTTACCTTTTGATTATAATAAGCGAGAGCAGATTCAAGGTTATACCTTGATATAATCACATCACTTTCCCCTACTCATGTGTGATGTGTTTGCCTGAGTGGGAGAAAAAGGGCTGGGATTGTGTAAAGCATGGTAGCTCTTTATCTTATCTTTGTACCAGCTGGTAGCTGGCTCTGGCCTGGCCAGCCTGGGAGCAGGGTGCCTCACATGTAAATGTCATTGTCATGAGGATTGGGACAGGACAAGGTCGAGCACAACTAATCAGAGCAGGAGTGGTGAGGCAGAAGCATGGGCTTCACCTCCTCATTCTTGTCCGAATCATAAGACCAAGGCTAGAACTGGGGACTTGGGCTGTGTATTGTTTTCCTCGGGCTGCCTAGGACTAAAACTGGGTGGCTTAAAGGAACAAACATTTATCATCTCAGTGCTGGTGGCCAGAAGTTCAAGATCAGGATGTCAGCAGGAGTTGTGTGTGGTGGCATAGAACTGTAATCCCAGTACTTGCGAAGCTGAGTAAAGAAGATCAGCAACTTAGTGAGACCCTCTTTCAAAACAAATAAAAAGGGCTGTGAGTGTGCTTGGAGCCTCTGAGTTCAATCCCCAGTACAGACAGAGAGAGAGAGAGAGAGAGAGAGAGAGAGAGAGAAGAAGAAGAAAAGGAGGAGGAGGAGGAGGAGGAGGAGGAGGGGGAGGAAGAGTGGGAGGGGAGAAAGGAGAAGAGGAAGAGAAAGAAGAGGAAGAGAAGGAGGAGGAAGGGGAGGAAGAGGAGGAAGAAGTAGTAGTAGTGGTAGTCAGCAGGGTTGTGCTTCCTTGGAGGGCTCTGGGGACACATCCTTCCTTGCCTCTTCTAGCCCGGCGGTGGCTAGCAATCTTTGGCATTTCCCAGCTTGCAGCTGCTTCACTCTAATTTCTGCCTCCATGATCATGTGGCACTCTCCATGTATCTGTGTCTTCCCATGGTTGCCTTCCCTTCTTATATGGACACTGGTAATGTTGAGTTAAAGGCCTCCCCTATGACCTCATCTTAACTCATCACATCTGCAAAGACCCAGTTTCCAAATATGGCCCTACTCACAGGTGCTGCAGGTTAGGATGTCAACAGATCTTTCTGGGGGAACACAATTCAGTTATTTCTGAATTGTGTACTCTGAGTTCCAATCTCTTTGAGGGCAGCATCTGTGCCTTCTGCCTCGCCTGGCCACCCCTCTGGAGTCCTGGACACAGCCCTGGAGCTGGCAGGAAACCATTAGTCATTGGTGTTCATTTGCTCCCAGGTGCCCCTGGGAAAATGCTTCCAACTGGAAGCCACCTGTGTTCCCACTTGCTGGTCCTTACCACTTCCTGGGAGACTGGTCCCAGGAGCTTATCCAGCATCCAGTGCAGGGGAGAGGGCTCAGCTCAGGGAGGGCTGGGCTCAGAGACCTTGGGTCTCAGACACCCTGGACAATAATCTCATCATCTCTGGTCCTGTGGATGTGGACACAGAACTAGACGGCTTGACTGTGTGCATAAGTGTCCCTTGACCAGCAATGTTTAAATCCTGCCAGGCTGGGGGTGGTGGTGCACGCCTGTAATCCCAGTGCTTGGGAAACTGAGACAGGAGTATCTCAGGTTTGAGGACAGCCTCAGTAACTTAGTGAGACTGTCAGCAACTTAGCAGGACTGTTTCCAAATAAAAATAAAAATTGGGCTGGTGGTGTAGCTTGGAGGTAAAATGCCCCTGGGTTTGATTCTCAGCAAACACACACACACACATACACACACACACACACACACACACACACACACACACACACACTAGCATTGCCCTACTCTAGGGCTTGTGTTCCTAGAATTCCTGGCTGTGATATGTCTATGATCCATCTCCAGGGGAGTGAGCCAGAGATCATCAGCTAAGCACAGGGCAGTCCTACACCTCTGGGTGGGGGCCTTGACTTTTCTTCCCTCCCTACTTACTTTTTCCTACCAGGCTCCTAGCCCCAAGGGGAACTACCCTGATCCTCACCTTAGGGGACTTGCAGTGGTGCTCCCCATCTGCTATCATCCGTCCTCTCTTCCCTTCCTTACTCCTGGCTCTTGGGGGCCAGGCCTATGGAGGAGCCCTGGCTGCTGGGAAGAGGGTCAGTGGTCAGAGGGTGGAGCCCATGCTGAGCCCGCTCTGTTGGGTCTACAGGTAGGTGAGGGCTGAGGAGCTAGCTGGACTCCACAGTGGTCACATCTGAGACCAAAGGTGGAAGGGGAGACTGGTGGCTCTAGCTGAAAGGTAGAAGGAGCTGGCGAGTCCCTTGAGTGTGGTTGAGCCTGTGTGCATGCTGTCTTGGCCCTGCTGCTTCTTGTGCCAGTTACAGTTGGACTAGGAGAGAGTAGACGTCCCTCTACAGCCACCATGGGTTATATCACCCAGGTCCAGGAAGAGAAAAGAACATAGGCAGATTGAGAAACAGAAAGGGAAGTGGCCATGGTGGAGGTTAATGGAGTCTGGTGGCTCCTTGTCTGGCTGCTTAGAGGACATTGAGGGCGGCTGGCTTCAGGGGCAGGCAGGGATGATTGGGCAGGCGTGGTGTGGCCCTGCGTCCAGCCTGGTGTCTCAGGAGGTGCCCCATGGGCTGAGGGGAGGATGGTGACTGTCCCCAGGGCCAGGGCTTCTCTCTGGAAAGCCGGGGGTCTGGGCTCTGTAGTCAGTGTGGGCTTCTCTCATGTAGAAGGCTTGGTTGGAATCGTCACGCCTGCAGGCTGGAAAGAGCAGAAGCGTTTTCTTCAGGTAGTGGGGAGGGTCCTTTGGGCCCTTAAGTGAGACCTGGGTGTTGGGCTGACTCTCTTGGCTATTTTGTGGTGGGGCTCTTGCAAAGTCCAATCTCTCAGTCCTGTTATCCTTGTCTTCTCGGCTCCCTCCTGGGCTTCAGCCAGGGCTTATCCAGGACATCAGAGCCCAGGGACTCCCTGAGTTCTGCCCAGTTGGCCTTATTTTGTAACTTGCTCTAACGGCTTCTTCTACCCTGAAGAGACTTTCTGGTGATGGGACAGAAATCAAGTTCTCCCTGGTCACCAGCAAGGACCAGATGGAAAGTGGGGAGTGTGTGAGAGCGGTGAACTTGTTGCAGTCATGTTGCCATGGTGATACAACTCTGTTTAGCTGCCTCTCCCTGGTCCTAGCCCACATGGACTAAAATAAGTTTAACCTGCAGCGTCCTGGCCTCCCAAGGTCAGCTCTCGCTCCAGGGCCTCTGCGTGTGTGCATGCACAAACGACCTAAGGGAGAATAAATCCCACATGTGAATCTCTGTCCCCTTCTCCCTCCCTGTCCCTAGTCCTGTGTCTCTGAGGCTGGCATGTCTGAGACTTCAGGGGCATCAGAGTCGCCTGGAGACCTTGTTAAAACACAGATTCTCAGACCCCCTCCCTGGAGATTCTGATGTGCTCTGAGGACTTGCATTTCTAACAGGTTCCCAGAGGCAGCTGGCAGCCCAGGACCACCCTCAGGTAGCCCTGTTTAGATGCTTGTATGTCACAGTGAAGGGATGCGGTCCACTCTAGCTGTGTTGCATGTTAAACTGTGTCCCCAAGCCTGGCCACTCCTAAAGCAGAGAGGAACGACGCAGGCAGGCCCTGGCTCACCACTTCTGTATTCTTTGGTCTCTTCCCAGGAAGCAGGAGCTGGCCAACAGCTCTGATGTGACCCTCCCAGACCGGCCGCTGTCCCCTCCTCTCACTGCGCCTCCCACCATGAAGGTAAGAGGCTCAGAGTCACCTGGAAGCAGGGAGGGAGGTGTGCAGGGGAAGGTCTCAGGCTGGGCTGTGACTTCCGCTCCAGGTCCAGCTGCTCCTGCCCCACTGGGGGCCGTGGAGGGTCTGACACCTTTGGAGCCTGTGTCCAGTTAAGTTCAGAGCAGGAGGAAAGTGTGACTGAGGCTCAGGGGTGTTTGTATGTGTCAAAGGACAGCGAGTAACTGGACTGGGGCTGAAACGGGATTGGCAGGCTGCTTGGTAATTAGAGAGAGGACTGGGGGGTTTGGGAACAAGGGGCCCAGGAAAGAGGAAGTTGTGGCAACACAATATAGCTGGGTGTCTTTTTTGGGGGGGGGGACTTGGACCCAGGAGCATCCTACCTCTAAGATATGTACCTGGCTCTATTTTATTTTTGATCTTGAAACAGGGTCTCACCAAGTTGTGGAGGGTCTCGCTAAGTTGCTGAGGCTGTCTTTCAACCGGTGATCCTCCTATCTCAGCCTCCCAAATACTAGATACTAAATAAAGGCACGCACCACCACACCCTGCCAACAGCTTGGTGTCTTAAGGAGCTGCTGCCTAGCAGTGTCTGGGGCTGGAGTGGGCTCTCGTGGGACTTGAATGGCACTTGAATACTGGTGCACCTGCCTCTGCTGGCCTCCCTGGGGTGGCCTTGTCACCTCAGTCCCCCCAGGAAAGTTGCTCTGGAAGCTGGGGGGGAGGGATCATAGTTCTCCTCATGTCAGCACTTCATTCAGAAGTCTCTTTCCTGGAGACCACATCCTGGGACCCCCCAGCCTAGGACTCTCCTCTTCCTGGAAGGGAGACTGTGCCTTCCCCTCACCATTCGCTTCCCCTTTCACTTTTGTGACCTTCTCCTCCACCCCCACACCGCAGGATGGCTCTGCAGGCCTGTGCTGGCCCTCAGTGGGGACTTCTGGCCCAGCTGCTGCTCTGGTCTGGGCTGCCATGTATCTCTTCCATTCTCCCTCTCCTCTGCCTCCCCCATGCTTTGTCAAGTGAGGACCGGCTCTGGAGAAGTCACCTGCCTGCTGAGTCACTTGAAGGCACATGTAGGCTAGCCCCCGTCTCTGCAGAGGTGACTCACAGGGGAATACTTAGGCATCTCTTCCCTGCTGCTCCGTATTGGTCTCCCTTCTCCCCGATTTAACCTGTGGCAAGATAACACCCCCAAAGAAGCAGATAAAGGTAGTCCACCTCCATGTTACCCCCCCCCCGCCCCCAGCAGTGCACACGGAGGGGGACGAGAGCAAAGGCAGCAGGGCCTTCGCCGATCAGGTTTGGTGTTGGTAGTGGGTAGGGCCCAGGTTAGGGCACAGAGCTGGTGGAGAGGAGTTCTTTTCTCCTCCTGCTGGGGTAGCAGGGGGACCAGCCTAGCTCCGTGCTGCTATCTGGCCCAGCTGGGCTCATTTTTTTTTGCACAGGGTAAAGCCCAGGAGTGTGTCACCATTCAAGTTTCAGCCCCTTGGTCTGCAGAGTTGGGCGTGGGAAGCTCGTCTCTGTGCTTCGGGATGGAGGAGTTTGTAGGGAGAGCTCGGAAAGCCTGGGAGGTGTCTTTGAGTACTCCCAGCAGGCTTTACTCACACTCTCGTTGAATTCATTCACTATCTGGTATTTATTTGGATGCTGTATTAGTCAGGGCTCTCAGTTGCAAGTGATAGAAACATAACTCATTTCGGTTTAGGCAGAAAAGGGAATTTTTTTTTTTTTTTGGCTTTGTAATAGCAGGCATAGATGCTGGGCATGGCTGTATCCATGAAATCCTCCTCTTTTTCTCTTTATTGAGTGTTGGTTTGTTCTTTGTCAAGTTCTGTCTCTGTGGGAGTAGGATGGTGCTAGCAGCTCCCATCAGCTAAGCAATTTCCATGGAAAGAAGAGTGCCTTTTCTCCACTAATTCTAACACAAGTCCCAGGGAGAAGATCATTGGCCTGGCATGGGTCACGTCTATTCCTGAACCAGTCATCGTGGCTAGAGAGATGGCGTGGGCTTTATGACCTAAACCATAAGAACTCTGAGTCAAAGAGGTATAACTCCTCACAGGAAAATTGAAGCGCTACTGTGAGAGGGAAGAGTGTCTATGGCCACACCACCCTGAACGCATCATCTGATCTCTGAGGCTAAGCAGGGTCAGGCCTGGGTTATACTTGGTTGGGAGGAGAAACAGCTGCAGTGTAGGCAAGACCGGCAGCTTTCTCTCTGGTGCTGATGATGTATGAGGCCCGGTGCTGGATGCTGGAGACCTAGGAGGGAACAAGATACTGTGGTCCTTGCTCCTTTAGAGCTTGTAGTTTCTCTAGAGACAAAAGTTGAAAAATAATGTCAAGAATAAAGGATAGAGCCTGGCATGGTGGTGTATGCCTGCAATCTACACCCCCCACCCCACACACAGAAAGAATGAAGGATGGACAGTTAGGTGTGGTGGATATTTTAAGAAATATAATGTAGCTCAGGAAAATATGAGGTTGGGGCTTTAATCTACTTTTGGAGAGATAGTAGGGCTTGCTATTTATTTATTTATTTTTGTTGTACTATGGATTAAACCCAGGGGCACTCTACCTCTGAGCTACACCCACAGCCCTATTTTTTTTTTCGGTACTGGGGATTGAACTCAGGGGCATTCTACCTCCGATGTATACCCCCAGCCCTATTTTTTATTCTTTATTTTGAAACAGGGTCTCACTAAGTTGTGGAGGGCCTCACTAGGTAGCTGAGGCTGGCTGCGAACCTGGATCCTCTGGTCTCAGCCTCCCAAATGCTGGGAATATAAGCGTGCACCACCACGCCCGGCCCACAGCCCTATTTTTTATTCTTTATTTTGAAACAGGGTCTCACTAAGTTGCAGAGGTCCTCAAGTTGCTTATGCTGGCTACGAACCTGCAATCCTCCTGTCTCAGCTTCCCAAGTCCTGGGATTACAGGTGTGCACCACCACGCCCAGCTGGTAGGGCTTCTTTGAGGAAATGATATTGAAGCTGAGCCCTGAGAATGGAATAGGACTTAGACAAAGGTCGAATCAGAGTGGAGGAGCATGTTTTAGACGCTTGTTTTTCTGATGCCAAGAGACCAGCCACGCCTGCATTGTTTGGGAACACTTTAGAAAAGCAGAGCTTTGAGCTGGGATGTAGTTCTGTGGTGAAGCACTTGCCTTGTATCTGAGGCCCTCGGTTTTATCCCTGGCACTGAAAACAACAACAACAACAAAAATCCTCAAAAAAGGCAGGATCCTGTGCCCCACCCCAGGCCACTTAATCAGAATTTGCATTTGCCAACATTTCTAGGTGACTTGTATGTACATGATAACGACAGCTTGAGAGGTAGTGCCATGGGTTTGTGTAAATGCCCCAAGCAGAGAGCAGGTTGCTGAGGAGCCTCAGGAGCATCCTGAGTTAGGGATGCAGCAACTGGGCCCAGCCCAGATTGTGCAGACACTTGGAAGTTTTGCTAAAGATTTTGGAGTTTTTCCTAATGAAGGGCAACAAAGACACAGAAGAGTTTAACCAGAGGATTAAGATGGTGGGACTTTTGAACGATCACCCTGGATATTGTGAGAAGAATGGGTGGGAGGTAGGAGATTAGAAATTAGGAGATGAACCAGAGGCCACACTGCCAAAGTCCGGGGACAGAGGATGGGGCCTGACTTTGAGGCACCAGTGGGGTTATATGAAAGTGGTCAGATCTCAGATTTCCCAGGTGGTATCTTGACAACGTAAGAGGATTTGAGGAGAGAGAGGAGGCAAGAATGGACCCAAGGTTCGTTGTAACTGGACTTGGTGCAGCCATTATCTGAGACAGGGGTGACCCAGGAGAGAGGATGAGGGTCAGGTTTTGAGTTCTGATCTGGGTGTGTCTGAGACAGGAATGGGCATGCCAGTGAGCAGCTGGGTATTTGGGGCTCAGTTTTCCTAAGAACTAAGTGGGTGTGGAGGTCAAGCCTGGGGAGTGGTTCTCATGGAGAAGGAAATTGATGCTTTGAGAGGGATGAGCTCTCCAGCACAGGGTGGAGTGTGAAGAGAGGTTCCTGGGGGTGGTAGCTCAAGGGGCTGGTGCTGGGGCCTTTGTAGAAAAGGCTGGCCTTGGTGTGGAGTGGGGAACATTTCACAGTGAGGGATGGGCAGCCAGGTTAGCTGCTGCAGAGAGCCCAAGCATGGCATGAAATGCACAGTGGCCACTGGGAAGAGGGCCTGGCATTTACTGGGTGGTAATTGAGACTGGTTCTGGAGAGGAATGGGGGTGACAGCAGGTGGCAGAGTTCTGGGGAGATCCAAGTGTGTGCGTGTGTTGAAAAGAGGAAGCCTGAGGGTGCAAGGAGATAGGGGGTGATTAGGAATCTGCTCTGCTCTGGCCATGACAGGCCTGGAGCTGTCAGACAGGGGCTGCAGGCAGGCTCAGGGTGGGTCAACAAGCTTCAGGGAAACCTCCACAACCCACAGTCAGAAGGCGACCCCTGCCCTAGCCTCTGACCTTTCCCTCTTTGAACTCAGCTCAGGAAATTCCTAGCCTGAGACTTTTCTGACTGAGGTCTGGGTCAGCACTGGAAACTGAGGAAGATGTGAGGGCTTGTCCTGAGGATTCAGTCTGGGTAAGGACCCTTCTGTGTGGTGTTGGGGTCAGTGTGTGAGTTGTACCTGCATTGGAGGTCTCTTTGCGACTGCCATTTAGGTCTATTCTGTGGCTCTGATAGCCTGTCAGAGTCTACCTGTGGCGAGGACATTTTTCCCCTCTGTGTCAAGCTAACTGCTCATAGGGATTTAAAATTACAGTCCTGGAGCTGGGCGTGGTGGTACACATTTGTAATCTCAGCACTTGGGAAGGCTGAGACAGGAGGATCACAGGTTTGAGGCCATTGCCTATAACTTAGTGAGACCTTGTTTTAAAATAAAAAAAGGTCTGGGAGTGTAGCTCAGAGGTAGAAGGCTCCTGGGTTCAATCCCCAGTACCAAATTTGTTCACTACAAAGGGCATGTCCCTTTGTGACTGCACTTAACCAAATAATATTGCTCTCCTTGCTGCTGGTTGTCCCATTCTTCTCCTACACTGTCCTGGTTGTTGGGTCCCCAGGCCCTGGCCTGGGACAAGTCTGTTGACTGTACGGGAGTCAGGTTGGAGGAACTTGTTCTGGTCCTGATCCTCCAACTCCCCTAGTTTTCTCTGAGTCTGATATATCAGCACACCTGGGGCTCCAAGAGTGAACTCAGGACTCTGCTTTATTGACGCCTCTTGACCTTCCTAGCCTATTTCTGCATAACGAGGCTTGAAGCATCCTGAGGTGGAGGCTGGGCTCTTTCTCTCTTATTTCTGGCTCTAGGAGTTTATGAATTGGTCCTCTAACCCCTGAGCATCTGGGCAGCCAGGGAACGCCTTACCTGGTTCCCTTGGCAATGCAGGCTCAGGATGGGGGCTTCAGGGATACTCCTTTTGTTGATCAGCTTGTGAGTCAGAGTGTCAGGAATGGACAATTCATTTCTTGTATAGATAATCGAGAGTTCTAGAAGTGGAAAATGACTTGCCCAAAGTCCCACTAAAGGTAGTCATGTACCTCTTGTAATCAGTGAACTGTTTTAAGACCCCAGCCATTTTTGGTTAATTGTTCTTCTCCTCCCACCTTTCATGCTCAGGGAGAGTCCGTCTTCTAGTTGCTTCTGTCGTGGTGGGGGACTGGGGGAGCAGGAGCTGCCTCCAGCTCCAGAATCGCGCTGCCCCTGTGCCTGCTGCAACTGTCCTTCACCACCCCCCCATCACTACTTGTGGTTTTTTTTTTTTTTTTTTTTGCGGTACTGGAGATTGAACTCAGGGGCATTCTACCTCTGAGCTATACCCCCAGCCCTATTTTTTATTCTTTATTTTGAAACAGGGTCTTACTAAGTTGCGGAGGGCCTCACTAGGTAGCTGAGGCTGGCCTTGAACCCGGATCCTCCGGTCTCAGCCTCCCAAATGCTGGGATTACAAGCGTGTGCCACCAAGGCCAGCTTACTACTTGTGTTTTTTAAGGGGATTTTTTCCCCTTAGTATGAAGCTAAGAAAAAACAACCCAAGAGATGCTGAGCAGATGGGCCGAATGGGAGCCTAGTTCCCAGCCAGAGCTCTGTGGGCGTGGTGTGCTGGGAGAGGGGCTGGGGAGCTGCCTTCCTGGGAATGCTGTGGATTATTTCCAGGGCCATGTTTTCATAAATGTGGTTTTCATGCCCAAACAGATCAATAGGTATTCGTGTGCCCAGCATCATACCAGGTGCCATGGGGTTGGGCTGAAGCAGCAGTCCTGGACCCTCAAAGAGCCTGCTGCCAAAAGGGGCCATAACTGAGCAGAAGAAACCATATGGCTCAGCAAATGAGGAGGCTCACTAGGAAACGTGGCTTCTCAGTGGTGTGGAAAGGAGTGGGGGATGGGGGACCTTGAAGGGGCCCTCATGGAAGCATGGGGGTTGGGCCTGTGAATGGGCATTTTTTTTTTTTTTTTTTGTACTGGGGATTGAACCCAGGGGCATTATACCTCTGAACTATACCCCTAGCCCTTTTTTTTTTTTTAAATTTTGAAACAGGGTCTTGCTAAATTGCTGAGGGCCTCAATAAGTTGCTGAGGCTGACCTTGAACCTGTGATCCTCCTGTCTCAGACTCCCAAGTACTGGGATTACAGGCATGAGCCACTGTGCCCTATTATTCCTGATTTTGTTCATGTTTTAAGGACAGCTAACTTATACACCTTGCAAATTAGGTGTAACTTTAGGTATAACTGAATTTTTAAAATTATATACATGTAAGTATCTAAATTTTATCTGTATACTTTTATTAATGAATACACCAGTGTGACTCATACCTTGATCAAGATATATTTCTATCACCCAAGAAAGTTTTCTCATGTTCCTTTGTGACCAGTCCCAATTGTCCTCTGCAGTGTTCTGATTTTTTAACCATAAATTAGTTTTGATACATCTCGAGTTAACTTTCATATTTTTCCAAAAGAATTAAGTTAGAATACTATAGCGATGCATGTATACCCATGATTATAGCAGCACAATTCACAATAGTTAAATTATGGAACAGGTGTCCATCAACGGATGAATGGATAAAGAAAATGTGGTATATCCACATCATGGAGTTCTACTCAGCCATAAAGAAGAACAAATTATGCCATTTGCAGGAAAATGGATAGAACTACAGAATATTATGCTTAGTGAGATCAGCCAGGCTCAGAAAGTCAAGGGTCGTATGTTCTCCTATTTGTGGAAGCTAGAGAGAAAACAGGGAACACAAGGGACTTTAAATAATGTGGAGAGAGACCTGTGGAATAGTGAAATGAGACTGGGGGAGGGAGTTGAGGAGGGGGAAAGAAGGACTGAGGAAGGAAAGAGTTCAAATGGTCCTATGGCAGCATATGAAGGAATTACTATCATTTTCACTAACATGTGTGGGGAAGATGGAGGGGGAGCAGGGTGAGATACTGAAGGTGGTACACCGAGAACTGTGTGCATGTATGTTTGTGTCACTTTGAACCTTGCTATGATGTATAATTGCAATGCACTAATAAAAGTATGAAAAAAAGAAAAGATAGTTTTGTCTGTTCTAGAACTTAGTTTAAATGGAATCATGTAGTCCATACTCTTTTGTGCCCATTTCAGTGTAGTTAGTATTTGTGAGCTTTTTTCCCATGAAGCTGAATGTATAAGTATTTTGTTCCTTTCTATTGCTGTGTAATATTCCATTATATGAATATATTGTAATTTGTTTGCTTGTTCTCCTACTGAGGGACATTTGAGTTGTTTCTAGTTTAGCCTGTAATAAATAGCCAAATGCAATGAACACGCTGGTATAAGTTTCGTTGTTTGGACATGTGTTTTCATTTCTCTTAGGTAAATATCTGGGGAAAGAATTGCTGGGTCGGGTGAATGTTTAACTTTATATGAAAGTGCCAGTCTATTTGCCGGCAGTTATATCGCTTTCTATTTCCACCTGCAACATCATTAGTTTGGACTCCTCCGCATCCTCCCAACATTTACCACTATTAGCCTTTTTAAAATTTTAGCCATTGAGGTTTTAATTGGCATTTTTCTGATGGCTAATGATGTTGAACCAATTGAGATCCATCTCTATTTAATTTAATTGGGGACGGCATGATGTAAGGTCTAGGCTCATTTATTCCCATATGGATATCCCATTTTTCCAGCAGCCTTTGTTGAAAAGACATTTCTTTGTCCAGTTAAATCATTTTGGTGTCTTCATCAAAAACCTGCTGGTTATAGATGTGCACCTGTGTACTTGTGTAGTGTCTCTACCAGCCAGGACGTTTCTCTACCTAGATTAGGGACAGATCATATGTGACATTTGTGCCATCACTCCACCACCTGCCCCTGTGACAGATACTAGTAATTGATTGTGGCACTGCTTCCCAAGAGCTTAGACATGGCCTCCTGTCCAACAGAGCACAGTGGGCAGCCCCTGAGAGTCATTTAGAGTTGTCATTTGAGACGAATTACATCTGGCATCGCTGACTGAAATTGTCACACGAGGTTGAGTTATTTGCTCAAGGTTCCACAGCTGGTGAGTGGCAGAGACCGGATGGGAACTCAGGTCTATCTGTGCTCTGAAGCCTGTGCTGTGGTAACTGTTACTCCACGTGGCTTTGTATGAGTCTTTTAAGCAAGTCCCTTTGTCTCCCTGACCTCCAGTCTCTTCACCTGTATGAGGGACAGTAGCCATTTGGAAGAGTGGGTTTGAGCAGTGATGGAGTAATCCATGAAGTATCTAATGGAGTGCCTTACACATAGTAGGTGCACAGTGATGATGGTGATGATTATGATGGTGAGACTCTTGTCTTTGAGAAGCAGAGCTGCTGCTGCTTTTTCTCTCCTCCCTCTCTTCCTTCCTTCCTCCTACCTTCCCCTTTCCCTTTCCCCTTTCCCTTTCCCTTTCCCTTTTTTTTTTCCTTGGGCTGAGAATTGAGCCCAGGGGCATTCTACCTCTGAGTTATACCTCCAACCCTATTTTATTCGGAAACAGGGTCTTGCTAAGTTGCTGAGAGCCTTCCAAAATTGCTGAGGTTGGTCATGAACCTGCGATCCTCCTTTCTCAACCTCTCATGTAGTGGGATTACAGGGGTGTGCCACCATGCCCAGCTCAGAGCTTCTTTGTAGGAGCCCGGAGCTGCCAGCTCCTGGAAGTCCCTTACCTGTTCCCGTGTGTCTTTGTGTCCCTTACCTTCTGAGCTGGAGGCCCCAGAGGGCAGCCTTGCTTCCTAGAAATTGCCGATAGAGCCCAAGCACAGGTCTTACCCTAGGCATCCATCCATCTGGGCCTTGTTCTTTTTCTTCTCTGCATGGGAGAAACAGGCTGGCTAGGCTCAGAATTTTCTCTGGGAACCTTCTTCCTCTCTCCTGTGATTTTCCAGCCCATCTCCCTTACCTTCATGCCAGCCACAGAATCTCCCCGGCCATGGAGGCTTAATTCATTTCCTTTGATCTAGTCCTGATTCTCCGTGAGGTGCTTCTTCAGTGAGATGAAGCCATAGAGAGAAGTAGTTAAGGACTAGGTTTCTGGAGCCAGCTGCCTGGGTTAGGACCATCCCCACTTCTTACCTGTGTAACTTCTCTGTGCCTCACTTTCCTCATGTGCAGAACAGGGGTAGTAAGAGTTCCTGTCTCATCTGGTTGTGATGAGGATTAATTGAGATTCTGTGCATTTATCATTTAGAGGCATGTAGCATGTGCTACATAAATATTAGTCATTCTTCTTCTTCCAGAAAAAAACCTTTGTTTCTGAAAGACAAAACTTTGTTTCTAAGATAGCCATGTTTAGAGAGAAAGTCTGGAAGCACACAGTTTTTCAGTTGCTAATGTTAGTCTCTCCTCAGGGCTCCCCGATTTTTGCCCTGCAGGCACCTACTGCTGAGGGGCCTGATTATGTGGAATAGACAAGAATTAAAATCCACACGTTGTGTGAGTGTTTCCATGTGAGTATCAGATACCCATGCCTTGCTTGATCAGCGTGGCTAACATTGAGGGTGTTAGAAAAAGGCTCCAAACAAGGATCTGGCCCAGCAAGCTAAGACAGGCCTGGGGGAGGAGGACCCTTAGGGGGGTGGGGGAGCATCTTTCTGGATTATGCTACCCACTCTTGTTTTCTGAGTCAGGCTGCCTTGATTTAAACAGAAGTCATAGACCAGGTGGTCCCCATGGTGACAGGGAGAACCTGCAAAGCCAGCATCCCTCTGAAGGTTTTTGGGATTGGATTGTTTAGAGACTTGAGTAATGCAGGGCTATGGAGAGCTCTGAGGTTGGCCTTGGGACATACTTTATGATCTGTTTGTCCCCACCAGAATTTTCCTCCCTAATTCTTTTTGCTTAAAGTTACTATTAAAATGAGCCTGTATTTCTGGGACAGACCCTGACCTTCTGGGGAACATTGGAAGGCAGGGTGGTGCAGGGCCCTGGGAGGCCACCTGGTGTGCAGCCACCCTCCCTGTCTGGGGTCTCAAGGAGTTCTATTGCTGGACCCTCCTTCTTCAGGCCTCATTGTCTGTTGGTCGAGGCTCAACCTGGCTCACCTCACTCATTCAGTAAGACCCGGATAGAGCACGGGGCATCCTGGGTACCGCCCTGGTGACACTTCCTGCGCTGCTCTATCCTAGTCTGGCCACCTGCCTTTGGAGGCCTGACCAGCCATCCCACCCAGAACTTAGCACCTGGATCTGTGACATCCCCACTTGTTTAAGATCCTGCTTTCCCAGTGGGTTGTGCTGAGTCTGGGCACAGAGCCTTGGTCCTGGGCCTGCCATTTAGTAACCAACTGCATGCGGTTCAATTCTCAGGTTCTGAGAACCTCATCTCCTTCTTTTGTAGACCTGAGCTCACCCTTTAGCATTGGCGTGAGGATTTAAGGGGGAAGTGGGTTGGCAAGGGCATCAGAAAGGACCAGGCACAATACAGGTTTTCTGTGTTGGTATGTAAGGATGCTCGTGGCTGTTACCATGGTAAGTAAGCCAAATGCTTGCCTTGTGCTTTTATTGGTAAGCCTGCCCTCCTCTTCCAGCTGCCATGGACGCTTTACTGAGACAGCTCAGCAGTAGGTATTGCCAGATTCTGTGTCCAGCCTGGGGGTCAGATAAAGGAGTATCATTTGTGTCACTCATTTGAGGCCTAGTGTCTGAAGCTTTGAGGGCCAGTAGATGGTAGGTTCTGTATTTGTTTGGAAGGGATGTCACCTGCACAGTTGGAAGCCCCAGCAGGTACCTCCCGTGTGGCTCCCTCCTGTTGATGTCCCCCCAGGCCGTGGGCAGACTGTCCACTCTTGGCTGAGTGTGGATTTGGAGTTTCAGGTCTTGGGGTGCATATTTGTTTCTAAAGCTGATAAAACAAATGACACAAATTTGGAGACTTAAAACAATAGGAATTTATTCTCTCATAGTTCTGGAGGCCAGAAGTCTGAAATGAAGGGAAGAATCCTTGCCCATACAGCTTTTCCTGGCTCTAGGCCTTTCTTTGGCTTGGGGTACGTGACTCTACTCTCTGCCTCCATCTTCATGAGGCCGCCCTTGGCCCTGGGTGTCTCTACTTGTGTGTCACTGGATACTGCTAGATCACCACCTGGGTAATCCAGGGTGATGTCCTCATCTTGAGATCCTTATCTCGATTGCATCTGCTGTGTCAATCCCTCTGTACTTCTGTAACAGAATGCCTTGGACCAGGTCATTTATAACCATCAGAAATTTATTTCTCATCGCTCTGGAGACTGGAAAGCCCGAGATTAAGGTGCTGGCAGATTTGGTGTCTGGTAAAGGCTTCCTCTCCAGCCCTTTATAAGGACCTTCAAGGACGGAGCCCTCGTGAACTGAACACTTTCCAAAGGCCCTGCCTTCTGAACTCATCACCTTGGATTTAAGTTTGAACATATGAGATTTGGGAAGACCTATTCATTTATACCATAGCATCTACGAAGACCTTTTTTCCCAAATAAGGTTACATTCACGGGCTTTTGGGTGTGGCCATATCTTTGGGGGCTAGCATTTAACTCACTACAGGGTCAGGGCTGTCCTCCCCTGGGAGCTCATGGTGGGAGGCCCTGAGCCCCTCTAGCACCTGTCTTCCTTGTGCAGTGGACATTAAGTGTGATTACAAAGGTGCCTGTGTTTGGGGCAGGGCATTGCGGGACCAGGAGGAACCTGCCGAATATAGCTGCGGCTCATACAGACTGAGCACCACAGAACTCAGTATGGAAGGTGCCCATAGTAGGTGCTTAATAAATACTCACATAGGTGATAGTTGGATCCTCATTGATGGGTCTACCTTGATTGTTTCTGGTGTTTTTGTGATACTGAAGGTTGAACCCAGGGGCATTCTATCTCTGAGCTACATCGCCAGCCCTATTTTTTAATTCTTTATTTTGAAACAGGGTCTCCCTATGTTGCAGAGAACCTCAATAAGTAGCTGGAACTGGCCATGAACCTGCAATCCTCCTGTCTCAGTCTCCCAAGTACTGGGATTACAAGCGTGTGCTACCACGCCCTGCATGATCTACTTTGAGAATGTGGCAATGAACAAAAAGTATTTGCTTAGAAAATTTTCATAAGATTCCTCATTTTTACAAGTAAACAGCAAAAAAAGCCTTGAAACAACTTTTAATAAAATGATATATGCTTATTGCCGAAAGTTTCAGCAATCGTAAAGTACAAAGAAGCACCTTATTAAAAATTAATTACTCCCTAATAATCCTGCCATCCAGAAATATCCATTATTTGCTAATCACCCAGATATTTTGGTATTGTATACACAGTTAGAGGCATCCATAAGTGAGATAGCTGTGTGCTCCTTTGTAATAAAAAGAGTCTAATTAGATTTTCCTTGTATTTAACAATGGTGAGAAAAACCAAGCTTAATAAGAAGGAATTGCTAAAGTTTTGAGAGATTATTTTTCTTTATAAGAGATATTAATTTTAATGAGTTTCCTAAAGATGAGGGAAAACGTTACTATAAAAAAGAAGCCAGCCGTGCCAGGCCTATAATCCCAATACTTGGGAGGCAGAGACAGGAGGATTGCAGGTTCGAGGTCAGCCTCAGCAATTTAGTGAGGCACTGTTTCAAAATAAAAAAACAGAACCAGGCTTGGCACATGCCTGTAATCCCAGTACTTGGGAGGCTGAGACTGGAAGATCGCAGGTTCGAGACCAGCCTCAAGCAACTCAGCGGGACTTTCAGCAACCTAGGAGATTCTATTTCAAAACAAAAGATAGAAAGGGCTGGGGGTATAGCTTAGAGGTAGAATGCTCCTGGGTTCAATATACAGTACAAAAAAATAAAGTAAAATAAATAAAAGAAAATAAAAAAAATAGAAAAAGCGTTGGGTGTGGAAAAAGTAAAGGTAGATTGCTTCGGGGTTCTATCCCCAGTAACAACAAAAACAAAAACAAACAAACAAAAAAAAACCCCAAAACCAAAAAACAACAAAAGAACCAACCTTTGAGGTTAGAATTAATTAATGACAAATAAAGAATTTCAACTCTGTGTTGTAGTTGGCTCCCTGCTTTGAAATATGAGCTCCAGGTAGTTTTGGAGGGAGAATGGTGCAGTCTGTGAACTTGGCCTCTTGAAGAATGTGCTCTGTATGAGGGAATTGTCCCAGAACAGGAGACTGGGTAATAGGATCTGCCTCTCTTGCTCTGTGGAGGGAACCTTCCAGAACCCAGGCTCAGCGACAGGTGGAAATCAAGCTGAGCCTATCTTGGGAGCGAATTGGGTTTGTGAGCAGATGACGCTGGCTGAGCTGATTTGATTTGGCAGTGGGGCTGAGAAGTTTCCGAAATGTCAGATGTTAAGATGATGGCTGGCTGGCTCCACATGGGAAGCCAGAAGCAAGGTGCGGATGGCCTGGTGGTGTCATCTATTGTAGAAGAGGAATTTGGGAGAAAGCAAATAGGAAGAGGGGAAGGCAGAAGAGGTAAGGAGAGAAAGATATTGGAAGGAGGTAGGAGAGAGGCCAGTGGTGGTGGAGAAGAAGGAGAGGGAGGGGTGAGATTGGTGAGGAGGAAGAGGCAGGTTTACATCCTCGAGGATCATGAAGTAAGTGGTGGGCCTGGGCTGAGTTTGTCCCAGGATTAGCACAATGGTTGCAAGGAAACAAGAACCATATAAATCCTCCTCTGAAAGTGACATAAGATGGCACATGGCCGCCACAGTGGTCAGTGCTTGGGTGTTGAGGTAAGGGAAGCCCGAATAAGCTAAACAAGTCAGGAAATCTTTAGATGATGCCCTGCCTGTTGTTTTTTAAGAGGGATTGCTTCTGAGGTCCCTGGGGAAACTTTCCGGCCACAGAGCCTTAGAGTCCTTAAAACACAAGAATAGCAAAGCAGAAAACAGGGCAGAGCCATGTTAGGGCCCAGGAGCAGGAAGTGGGTCTGCAAAGCCTGGGGAGGGTCCAGGAAGTCTTGGGGCTGGGCCAGGGTTAGAGCAAGGCTGAGCTAGGCATCCAGAGACAAGAGGCACCTGAGCTTTGTGTGGTGGTAGAGATAGGAGCCAGGAAGCCTCCCAGCTCATCAGCCCAGCCTGATGTGATGTGTGGACAACCCCACCTCCTGTT
>PVLC010021807.1:0-27498 GCA_004027655.1 Graphiurus murinus
TTTTTTTTTTTTTTGAAATAGGGTCTCACTAAGTTATGCACACAGGTCTCTAATCTGTGATCCTCCTCTCAGCCTTCCAAGTACTGGGTTCCTAGGCATATGCCACCACACCCGGCTTTACAGCATAGTACTACTTGATTTTTTAAGTTTGTTCTTTTTTCATTGACATAAACCTGACATATAATAAATGGTATCTATCTATCTATCTATCTATCTATTTATTTTTATTTTTATTTTTTTTTTTTTGTGGTACTGGGGATTGAACCCAGGGGCATTCTACCTCCGAGCCACACCCCCAGTCCTATTTTTTATTCTTTATTTGAAACAGGGTCTCACTAAGTTGTGGAGAGCCTCACTAAGTAGCTGAGGCTGGCCGCCAACCCAGATCCTCCGGTCTCAACCTTCCAAGTACTAGGATTACAAGGGTGCACCACCATGCCTGGCTAAATGTTATCTTTTTTCTTTCTTTCTTTTTTTTTTGCAGTACTGGGGATTGAACTCAGGGGCATTCTACTTCTGAGCTCCATCCCCAGCCCTATTTTTTATTCTTTATTTTGAAACAGGGTCTCACTAAGTTGTGGAGGGCCTCACTAGGTAGCTGAGGCTGGCCGCGAACCGGGATCCTCCTGTCTCAGCCTCTCAAATGCTGGGATTACAAGCGTGCGCCACGATGCCCGGCCCAATGTCCATTCTTAGCGGGATCTGAGAGACACCTGTCACAGGATCAAACTTTGTCCCAAACATCTCATCCCGCCCTCTCCTACTCCTACAACCAACCCCCACCCAAGACCCACCCAAGGGAGCCCTGGGCTTAGCAGATCCCCGCAGCTGGGCGTGCTGGGCTCACTGGAGAACACTCTTCCGTCACCATGGTCCTGCCCCAGCAGACAGCACTGGGCCCTTTGCAAACCCAGGGGCCTCCCCACCTTCTCCCCACCTTCCCTGAAGCCTCTCGCTAGGAGCAGAGGGTCAGCCATGGCGTATCCACCGGGGTGGTGAGCCTGGACAGTCAACTTGATGGATCACGAAGCACCCACGATGATGTGGCTTTGGGCGCGTTACTGGGATGACTGGTTTCCGTAAGGGCAGATTGAAGGGACGTCCTGCCAGGAATCTGGGCAGCTCGGTTCTGATAGGCGCAGGACCTGGGTAAAAGGAGGAGAAAGCCGCATAAAGGCACGTGTGGTTCTTCCTGAAGAAAGCGTGTCTGCTCTGTCTGAGAGATCGGCCTTCGGCTCTTTGAACTGGACCTTCGCCATTGTTTCTCTAGAGAGTTCCCTGGCCTTCCATCTTGGAATGAGACTGCACGAGCGGTCGCTCTGATTCAGAGACTCCGGATCTTGGACCACCCGACCAGCTGCTGGTTCCTCCGTCTCTGTGTGTGTTGTTGGAAACCTAGGACTATACTGCTTTGGACTGTGAGCAGATTTGATAAATTTCCTTTTACCATCTATGTGTCCTGTGAGTTCTGTTACTCCAGTGAGCCCTGATCAACACATCCACCAAATCACTACCCATCAGACAAGGGAGCTTTGCAAGGAAGGCGGGTGGCTGGGGCTAACCTGGTATTTCTTTTTTTTTTTTTTTTTTTTGCAGTACTGGGGATTGAACTCAGGGGCATTCTACCTCCGAGCTACACCAGGCGTGGTGGTGCACGCTTGTAATCCCAGCACTCTGGAGGCTGAGACTGGAGGATCCGGGTTCCCGGCCAGCCTCAGCTACCTAGTGAGGCACTCCGCAACTTAGTGAGACCCTGTTTCAAAATAAACTGAGTGTCACCAAGTTGCGGAGTGCCTCACTAGGTAGCTGAGGCTGGCCTTGAACCCGGATCCTCCTGTCTCAGCCTCCCAAATGCTGGGATTACAAGCGTGCACCACCACACCCGGCTAAATCTGGAGAGTTTTAAGCTAATTTCACCCCTTGGAAGTTTCTTAATAATCCTAATCCCTTGAATCCCTGCCCCCACCTGAGATTCAGGGCCAAAGTCAGATCCATCTTGAAACCTGAGGAAGAGGAGGATCCACCTATTGCCCACCTATACCTGAAAAAGGAGGAGGTCCAGACTGCTTCTGTGCCCACCCCTCTTAAAAGTTTATAAAAAAGCCCCTTCCTCCCTTTTCCCTCTCTCTCTTGCCCGCATGGCCCGGAAGATCTCCACTTACCAGTTTTCCTGAGTCCCTTATTTTCCTGAATAAATACCTGCCTTTTGTTCCTGACTGGCACGTGTTAAAATTCTTTTTATCACGGAGGCCAAGGACCCACGAGTGGGACCGTGTTATCCCACAACAAAACCTGCAGTTTCTCCACGAATTTGTCACATGCAACGAACAGACACGTCTTCCTTGCAGGACTGGGAACACGGAGATTCCGGGCACCCCAGGAAAAGGGGGAGGAAATGGGAACGGGGTGGAGGAGCTGTGGGACCTTGCCCTTTGCAGGAATCTTCCCAGCCCAGGCCTGCAAGGACACCAGAAGCAAAGAACAATGACGATGACTATGAGAAAGGCTAAGAGCTCCAGGGGGGGATGTAGTTGGAGAGTCAGCACTAAATTGTGGAGTGCCTCACTAGGTAGCTGAGGCTGGCTGCAAACCCAGATCCTCCGGTCTCAGCCTCCCAAATGCTGGGATTACAAGCGTGGGCCACCACGCCCGGCGCAACTTAGTTTCAAAATAAAGAATCAAAAATAGGGCTGGGGGTATAGCTCGGAGGTAGAATACCCCTGAGTTCAATCCCCAGTACCATAAAAAATAAATAAATAAAAGCATATTCTTAGTACTTGGGAGGCTGAGACAGGAGGATTGCAGGTTCGAGGCCAGCCTAAACTACTTTCTGAGGCCCTTCGCCATTTAATGAGACTCGGTTTCAAAATAAAGAATAAAACATAGGGCTGGAGGTGTAGCTCAGAGGTAGAATGCCTCTGGGTTCAATCCCCAGTGCTGAAAAAAGAAAGAAAGAAAGAAAGCATCTTCTTAGCCGGTGTGGTGATGCACACTTGTAACCCCAGTACTGGGGAGGCTGAGACAGAAGGATCGCAGGTCCGAGACCAGCCTCAGCAACTTAGGGTTGCTTCAAAATAAAAATTGGAAAAGGGCTGAGGATGTACTCAGAGGTAGAATGCCCCTGGGTTCAATCTCTCATACAAAAAAAGAGAGAAAGAAAGAAGGAAGGAAGGGAGAGAGGGAGGGAGGGAGGAGGGAGGAGGGGAGGAAGGGAAGAAAGAATCCTCTTTCCTCAATCATTGTGGGGTCTTAATTTGCAAATGCTCCAAAGTTGATTTCCTCCCCACAGACACAGAGCCAGGGAGGGCGGTTCTGAGAGACTCCAGGCCTGATACCAGGGAGCAAAAGCAGCCAGGGGGAGCCAGGAGAGGGAACAGGGCTGGGGATACACCCCAGCATGGGGGGGAGGGGCGGGGGGGCAGGAAGGGGATGAGAGGGGACCGGGCTTTGCAGAAGGACAAAGAAAAGAAGACACTCTGTTGGGTCATCTGCTCTTGCAGGTGCAGCCCTGAAATTTCCATCTCAATGTCGGGGGGCTCTTCCCGGCGTCCCCTTCCTGCCCCAGATTCTGGTAGGCTTCCCACAATCCTTCACGGGGAGGGTTCTGGGGAGGCAGGCAGGGGGAGGGGGGATTTCACAGCTAGCTGTCTTCCTTTGATGCTGCCACCTGGGCCCTGAAGCTCCTCTTTCACCAAAGGGGGGATGATTCTATTCTCAGCTCCATGGGGGGGGGGGGCTGCTAAGGGAAGGGGGTCCCTTAGCCTTAATATTCCAGTCAGGGCGGTGAGCTGCAGCTGCAGGGCCAGACTGAGGCCGTGTATCACTGGCACTGACCCAGGCGAAGGAGGAAGGAGGGTGTGGGTGCCTGGGTCTCTCTGCTGAGCCCGTACACACCGAGGAGGAGGAGGATGGTGGTGAGGATGCAGCTACACCCCTGTGTGCGGCACCCTCCCAGCCAAGGCGTGCTGTCTGGCTCTCTCTGAGAACTGGGTCACCTCTGCATCTTTCCTGGGCAGGATTCCAGACCCAGCCAGCCACACTGTCATCTGGTAAGACTCATCACCTGCAAGGAGAGGGGGAGGGGGGATTAAGGTAGAGGAAAAGACACAAAAAGAGGAAGAGCGCAAGCAAGCCCTGGTCTCTCTTCCTCTGCAGTCAGGGAAGATTTATACACCAGCAGGCTGGCCAGCCCGGTACCCACCTGTGCACACCTGCCTCTGGCACCTTTGAGCTGTGACCACCTTTTCACCCAACCATCCTGCAGAGCCAGGTGTGGCTGCCAGCTGGGGCAGCTCCACAGAGGCCGCTGGCCCGGCCCGGCCCTGCCTGGGAGGCCCTGCCCTCTAATCTTTCCTGCAGAAAGAAGAAAAGGGTGCACACATCTCCCATTCAGGCTCGGCATCCCCAACCCCTTCTGTCTCTCTGGAAAGCAGAGGTGAGCAGTGGCTGGGGCCTGGGGCTCTGCAGCAGGCTCACCCAAGACACACCTCTTTCTCTTGGACTCCAGCGGCCTGGCCCCTTTTTTTTTTTTTTTGCGGTACTGGGGATTGAACTCAGGGGCATTCTACCTCCGAGTTATACCCCCAGCCCTATTTTTAATTCTTTATTTTGAAACAGGGTCTCTCTAAGTTGTGGAGGGCCTCACTAGGTAGCTGAGACTGGCCTCCGGTCTCAGCCTCCCAAATGCTGGGATTACAAGCGTGCGCCACCATGCCTGGCCCGGAACTGGCCCCCTTCTGCAACTGCATCTGGAATGTCTGCAAAGCATTTCTTTAGATGTCTCCTCAAAGGCACCTGAAAGGCAGGGCTGTATCATGTGGCTTTTCCCTCCGGTTTTGCAACCCCAGAGAACACATGCCCGCACCCACTCTCATTCATACCTCCACCCAGTGCTTCCAAGAAGAACACCGGCCACCAGGGGAAGCCATCTCTTCCTTCTGCCTTTCCATTTATAAGAGTCCCAGGACCAGGACCAGAGTTTCTCCTGTTCATATCAGATCCCATCACTATTTAGATGCAATATTGGATTCCAAGTAACCCCCTCACACACACACACATACACAAACACACACTTCTTATCTTTTTCATTCTACCTCTGAGCTACACCCCCAGCCCTTCTTATTTATTTATTTTTTGGAGGGGGGGCTACTGGGAATTGAACCCAGAGGCATTCTACCTTTGAGCTACACCCCCAGCCTGATTTTTATTTCTTATTTGGAAACAGGGTCTCACTAGGTTGATGAGCGTCTCACTACTTGCTGAAGCTGCTCTGGAACCTGTGATCCTCCTGTCTCAGCCTCCCAATACTGGGATTACAAGCATGTGCTACCATGCCCGGCTCTTATTTTTTTTGAAATGGGGGTCTTGGCCAGGCGTGGTGGTGCACGCTTGTAATCCCAGCATTTGGGAGGCTGAGACGAGAGGATCCGGTTTGCAGCCAGCCTCAGCTACTTAGTGAGGCACTCAGAAACTTAGTGAGACCCTGTTTCAAATTAAAGAATAAAAAATAGGGCTGCTCAGAGGTAGAATGCCCCTGAGTTCAATCCTCAGTTCCGCAAGAAAAAAAAGAAAAAAGAAATGGGGGTCTTGCTAAGTTACCACTCTCTGGCCTCCAACCATTGCTCCTCCTGTCTCAGTCTCCCTACCAGGCAAACACACACTTTTTAGAAGGCTTTATTAAAAATTAACAATGTCTCTGGCTGTTGAACTTGCAAAGTTTCCTTGCCCCTGGTTCCCTCCAGCAAATCTGGGAATTGCAAAGTCTACACTGCAGGGAGGAGGACAGGGCCTAGCTAGGGGGTGGGAGTCAGCGGTGACTGAGCGGACCCCTCCCGCATGAACCTGCAGAGGGGCCCGGTGGTCAGGGCTCTGGATCGGCTTTGGGAGTCGTGGGGGCGGGCTGGATGGGTCGGGGGAGTAGGTGTCCAAGCAGGCTTTCCGAAGAAGGGGTTTCCACCTCCCGGCCTCGGTGGTGGGGGGTAAGGGATTAAGGGGGGGCAGTGGAGAAGGTTCCTTGCTACAGAGGAACAGCAGGAGCCAGAGATGTGGGCTCCAGGGGCGGGGGTCCCAGCTGGCAGAGACTAGAACATGGAGAGCGCAGGTGGAGAGGGGACTCTCGGTCCGTCTAGGGAGCCCGGATTCTGCGGGCTAAGGAGGGGACTTGGCGTCCACTGGTGCTCGCTGTGTGACCCTCGGCAAGACGCTTAACCATCCTCACTTGGGGATGTTGGGACGACCATTGCTACCCAGGGGGGAAGAGCCAGACCGAGCGCCCGGCAGAGAGTGATTCCGGGCGCAGAGAGGTGAGTCAAATTCACCAGATTTTCCAACCTGGATTCCCACTTCCTGGGAAGACAGGTCTTAGAAGCGCTGGCTGGCGAAGGTCTTTGTAAACAATAAAAAGTGCAATTCAAAGGTTGCCGCTGGGGGTGAAAACCGAGGGGGTTAGGGGAGAGGCCGGGCAGCCGAGAAGCCTCAGGGCGGGGGGCAAGGTCCGAACGCGGCCGCTGGGGACATCTCTGTATCTCCCCGCCCCCCAAAACGCTACGCGGGGGCCCGGGGTCCAGCAACAACCCCCCCCCACCTCCCCAACACACACACCAGGATACACAGCGCGCACCCCTGGGTGTTTTAGACATGACGGATGATTGCAAAGCGGGGACGGGGTGGGGGGGAGTTCAGTGGCCCCCCAGGATCCCCGACGGCCAAGCGCGGGGCCCCGGGAGCCGAGCTCAGCCTCCAGCCCGCAGCGCCGCCTCCCGGAGGAAGGCGGGGGCCGGGAGGGGAGCGGGAGGAGGCGGAGGGCGGAGGAGGGCGGCGCGCTGAGAGTTTATTTGTGGCTCGCTTTGATCCCTAGGGGGAACCTGAAACTCTCACATTCCTGGCATAGCAGCCGCCTCCCGCGCGGGCCGACCCTGGGGCTGCGCGCTGGGGCCCGGGCGGCCAGAGCGTCGGCGCCACAGCCGAGCGCACACGTCTTGCTGGCGAGCTGAGCCGGGCCGAGCCGGGCCGAGCCGGGCTGGCACGTCGTGGGTTCTGATTGCACCGAGCACCCGCGCTCCGCGGCGGTAAGGAAGGCGGCTCTGCGCTCCGGGGAGTGCGCACAGCTGGGAGGGCGAGCCGAGCCCCCGCGCCCCTGGCCTTTTCCAGGAGCCGGAGCTCGGGGGACCCAGCGTCCTTGGGTCCCGGGGCGCCCTTTCCAGGCAGCCGGGAATGCAGGACTGGGGGGTCTCTCCAAGACGCGCGGGTCCCCCTAGGCTGGCGGAGCCCGGGGCAGACTCCCCCGGGGCGCAGGGGGTCGTGGTTTGGGGTCGTGAGTTGGACGTAGGGGGCGCGGAACGTGGCTGCAGGCGCCTCTTGTAGCAGGGCACCTCGTGGCTGATTTGGTTAGGGTCCGGGGGAGTCCAGGTGTCTGTGCCCCCCAACTAGCCCAAGCATTCCTCTTTGTCTTCCTTGGAAAATCCTCTCTGGAGCCACGAACTGGCGCTCACTTAGAAAGAATGCATCCTGCAGTCCAGCCCGGTGACGTCAGCGCTGGAGTATTTGGAAAACAAAGAGGGCCGGGGAGGGAGGAAGGGAGGGAGGCGGACCTGCGACGCCCAAAGACCTCTCGGGCCGCGCGCGGGGGACCCTCGCCGGCTCGCCCGGGGCGCCGCGGTGGGTACCGGTGCTTGGGGTCCCTTTGGGGTCGAGGAGGGGTGGGAGCCTTGGCCGGGGTGCCATCGGACTTCAGAGACGGTAGCTTTGGTTTCTCTCCCAGGCCAAGGTTGCAGATACCTGCTTGCTTGGAAAAGCGGCTTTTGGGGAGCAGGGCGCGCTAATGCCCCCAGGATGCAGGGCCTGGGTAGGGGAAGCTGATTTTAGTAACGGCTCAGCTCTTAGGTATCTGGAAGGCTGTGCGTCTCGGGGGGCGGGGGGCTTGACCTAGACGGTTTTGTGATGAGAGGACTCAGAGATGTTCCGTGCTCCCGGGCCAGGCGCACTGTCGGCGCGCCTGGAATCTGTCGCGAAGGCTGCGCATTCCTCTGGCCGCTCCCGGATCCTCCTCGGCAGGAATCGGCCCAGACAGTGATTAAGTTAGGAAATGCCTGTGCGAACTGACACTCCTGTTCGCCTGTTCTGCCTCCGGTAACTCTGGATTCTTGCGCCTTGGGGAAAGGGGCGGGGGAGTGCCTGGGCACCAGGAAGCTTGGGTAAGTAGGTATATGAGCCCCTCTTCATCCCCCAGGCCCAGCTCTGCCTAGCTGAGGTCTTGGGAGTGCGGATTTGCCAAGCTGAGACCGAGGCAGGGGCACCGGGGCTAGTTTTGTGGCAGAGAAGGAGCAATAGTCCTGGGCCCCCCACCCCCATACCTGCAGGACCTGTGGCAATGCGGATTTTGTTTGGTTTTCCCTGGATCCTGTTTGAGAGGTTGGTGTCGGAGGAGGCTGTAGGGGAGCAGGACGGACTGCCTGCCAGGCCAGGAGCCCCTGGGAAGCCAGGCTTAGAAGGGGCCGTCTTCCTTGGCTCTGAGCTTCCCATTCCCAGACTTCAGGCTCCGGCGCCCCAGCCCCCTTAACCCTGCAGTGGTCTAAGCGGTTGTTATCGATGCCAAGAAATATGCTGAGTTGTCATCCCCTGGTTGTCTTGAGGGGTGGTGGGGGCTTTTCCAAAGAGCAAAGGTGTGCGCACACCAGGGGGGATAATCCTAAAACCAAAGGCTTTCCTCCCGACCCTGGTACCCGTGCCTTAGTGTGCGCAACCTGCTAACCTTGATGGCAGCTATTTTACCTTCCTTTTTTTTTTTTTTTAATCCTTTATTCACCCATTCCGATGCAATTCCTAGCTTTTCCTGTTCACCTTGTAGAAGACCGCCAAGGTCATCCCATGACCAGGGGCCCCAGATTTTTTTTTTTTTTTTTTTTTTTTTGCAGTGCTGGGCATTCTACCTCCGAGCTACGTCCCCAGCCCTGTTTTTTATTCTTTGTTTTGAAACCAAGTTGCGGAGGGCCTCACTAAGTAGCTGAGGCTGGCCTCAAACCCAGATCCTCTGGTCTCAGCCTCCCAAGTACTGGGATTGCAAGCGTGCAAAGTGCACCCCGCTGGCCTCAGGTTAATTTTATCAGTAGCTCTAGATAAAGCAGAGCCCAGGGTGTGTACCCCAGGAACCCTCTGATTCTGAGAGAGAGGAGGAAGTTGATAGATGGCTGGGGGGGGGGGGTAAGAGGGTACTAGATCGGCCCTGCTGAGGCGGGGTTCACACATCTCCATTCTAGAGCTCCCTGGGGCCACTTCCTTAAGGTCTCCGCCACGCTGAGTTCCTTCGGTGTCACCTGCCAATCAACGGGGCCCTGTTTCTCCCCAGCCTGGTCAGCTAGGTGGTTAGATCTGAAGGAGGCCGGCCCTGGAGTTGCCCATCTGGCTGTTTGACGGGCCCATTCCTATTAGATTACCTCCTGGTTTGCTGTTCTGTGTCTCAGTCTCCATGAATATCATCGCAATGGAAATCATGTTTTGATTTTCAATTCCATGGACAAGCAGTATTTGTTCCTTTTTTATTTTATTTTATTTTGGTGGGTTAAACCCAGGGGCATTCTACCTCTGAGCTATACCCCCAGCCCTATTTTATTTTATTTATTTATTTATTGCGGTACTGGGGGTTGAACCCAGGGACATGCTACCTCTGAGCTACACCCCCAGTCCTATTTTGTATTCTTTTTTTTTTTTTTCAGCACGGACTTTTTATACATTTCTTGAGTACAACAGGGTTACATAGACATTTATGACATATCAATCATTGTCAGAACACAAATAGCACCACTTCTTCGTTTTACACGCATAGCCCACATTCCTAACATAGCCTGGTCAAGCAAACTTTCTAGAGTCATAAAACCATAATCCTTTAGGGTCATATATTTACTTTCTAAGAAGTGGGCGTATTCTTTATTTTTGAAACAGGGTCTCACTAAGTTGCAGAGGGCCTCACTAAGCAGCTGAGGCTGTCTGTGAACCCGGATCCTCCTGTCTCAGCCTCCCAAGTACTGGAATTACAAGTATGCACCACCATGCCTGGCTCTTTTTTTTTTTTTTTTTTTTTTCCCTCGGTACTGGGGATTGAACTCAGGGGAATTCTACCTCCGAGCTACACCCCCAGTCCTATTTTTTATTCTTTATTTTGAAACAGGGTCTCACTAAGGTGCAGAGGGCCTCACTAGGTAGCTGAGGCTGGCCGCGAACCCGGATCCTCCGGTCTCCGCCTCCCGAATGCTGGGATTACAAGCATGTGCCACCACGCCCGGCTCTTTTTTTTTTTTTTTAAATGGAGAAACTGAGGCTCCTGGGCTAGGCCCTGCCTTAGTCCGTGGCTGGCGGCAGGTTGGCACCCGTGTGAACCCCCACCAGCCCAGCCTTGCTCCTTCCCACTGAGCTGCCCAGCAGTGTGTAATGGCCAGCCCCTCCCCTTCTCCTGGGCTCCCGCTGAATGCTCCTCTCTCTCTCTCTCTTGCCAGGTGCTCGCTGATCATCGTCTAGGCAGCTGTGTGCAAGCCACGGAAACATGCGGACCCTGGAAGACTCCTCGGGGGTCCTGCACCGCCTCATCCAGGAGCAGCTGCGCTACGGCAACCTGACAGAGACCCGCACCCTGCTGGCCATCCAGCAACAGGCCCTGCGCGGCGGGGCCGGGGCTGGGGGCACGGGGAGCCCCCAGGCCTCCCTGGAGATGGCGGCGCCCGAGGACAGTCAGGTGCTGCAGCAGGCCACCAGGCAGGAGCCGCAGGGCCAGGAGCACCAAGGCGGCGAGCCCCACCTGGCAGAGAACACCTTCTACCGGCTCAAGGGCGAGGAGCTGCCCACCTACGAGGAGGCCAAAGCCCACTCGCAGTACTACGCCGCCCAGCAGGCGGGGTCCCGGCCACACGCCGGGGACCGGGACCCTCGAGGGGCCCCCGGAGGAGGTGGCGGCGGCGGCCGGCGGCAAGACGAGGCCCTGCGGGAGCTGAAGCATGGGCATGTGCGCTCCCTGAGCGAGCGGCTCCTGCAGCTGTCCCTGGAGAGGAACGGCGCCCGGGCCCCCAGCCACATGAGCCCCTCACACAGCTTCCCACAGCTGGCCCGCAGCCAGCAGGTCCCCCCGCCTCGGGGCCCCCCTGCTGATGGCCCAGAGCCCCGTGGGCCCCCGCCGCAGTACCCCCATGTTGCAGTCGCCCACGAGACCAGTGCTGTCGCTGACCAGAGGTACCGAGCCCGAGGCAGCCCGCACTTCCAGCATGCTGAAGTCAGGTAATTGCCGCCACCCCCCAGTCTCCCGGGCAGCGGATAGTCTCAGGATCCCAGCTGGGGTCCTGACTGGCACAATACCTATCCCACTGCACCCCCACCAGGGCCTGGAGCTGCCTGATCTAACCCCTCCTTCCTCAGAGGGGAGAGCCAGGAGCTGGGGAACAGGGGGACTTAGCCAAGGTCACATAAGAAGTCAGTAGGACCAGCTGGACGTGGTGGTACACACCTGTAATCCCAGTACTTGAGAGGCTGAGACGGGAGGATTACAGGTTCCAGGCCAGCCTCAGCAAGTAGTGAGACTCACCAACCTAGCGAGACCCTGTTTCCAAATAAAAATAAAAATAGGACTGGGGATGTAGCTCGGAGGTAGAATGCCCCGGGTTCAACCTCCAGTACTTTAAAAAAAAAAGAAGAAGAAGAAAAAGTCAGTAGTATGACTGCTTGGATTCAGATAGAGATACCATTGTCTGCTCAGCTGTAGCATTCAAGTAAGTGAGGTTCCCAGAGGATATGAATTGTAGCAGGGGTTAAAGGTGAGCTTTCAGAAAGAATTTCCTAAACACAAAGAATGGGAATCATTGCCAAACTGTTCCAAAGTTAAGTAGGAAGAAGGTGGGGCCTTCCCTGGAGGTGTTGTAAGACAAAGTAGGCAGCTTGCTGGCTAGGATTGTCGGGAGGCATTCCTAAGGGGTTGAAATAACCAGGTGGCCGGCCACCTTAGGGACCTGACCTCTCTTTCAGAGCTGCCCAGCTCTCCTGGTCTTTGGATGTTTCTTGCCTGCTCCCTATAAAGGAGAGGGTTCTGGTCCATGTGAGGCTGCTGGGCTTGGATAGCAACTGAAGTTTGATTCTGAGTGTGAAAGAAGCCATTAGGAGATGTGAGTTAGCCGGGCGTGGTGGCGCACGCTTGTGATCCCAGCATTCGGGAGGCTGAGACCAGAGGATCCAGGTTATCAGCCAGCCTCAGCTACCTAGTGAGGCACTCCACAACTTAGTGAGACCCTGTTTTAAAATAAAGAATTAAAAATAGGACTGGGGATGTAGCTTGGAGGTAGAATGTCCTGGGTTCAATCCCCAATCTCACACACACACACACACACACACACACACACACACACAGATGTGAGTTAGCTGGTAGCCGGGCATGATGGTACACACTTGTAATCCCAGTACTTGGGAGGCTGAGACAGGAGGATTGCAGGTTCACAGCCAGCATTTGGGAAGATGAGACAGAAGGATCACAGGTTCAAGGCCAGCCTCAGCAATTTAAGGAGACCCTCAGTAACTTACTGATACCCTGTTTCAAAATAAAGAAGTCAGCTGGATGTGGCAGTGCACACTTGTAATCCCAGTACTTGGGAGGCTAAAACAGGAGGATTGCAGGTTTGCGGCCAGCCTCACCTACTTAGTGTGGCTCTCTGCAAGTTAGTAAGACCCTGTTTCAAAATAAAGAATAAGAAATAGGTCTGAGGGTGTCGCTTGGAGATAGAATGCCCCTGGGTTCAATCCCCAGTAGCACAAAAATAAATAAAAAGAAAGAATTAATGAATTTAGCCAGCTGTGTTGATACAAGCCTGTAATCCTAATACCTGAGAGGCAGAGACAGGAGGATCACAGGTTTGAGGGAAGCTTCAGCAATTTAGGGAGACTCTCAGCAACCCAACGAGACCCCTGTGTGTCAAAGTAAAACATAACAAATAGGTCTGTGGGTTTAGCTCAGAAGTAGAATGCCCCTGAGTATCATCAATTCCTGGTATCAAATATAAACAATGAGTTAAAAGGGCTGGGAGTGTAGCCCACAGGTAGAATGCCCCAGGGTTCAATCCCTAGTACCAAAATAAATAAGTAAATCAATCAATCAATCAATAGATAAATATCTGGGTAGTGAATGAATGCACACAGAGCGTGGATTGTAAAGGCCAGAGTTGAAACATGGAGGTGGGAGTGGGGCAGGTAATTGCAGAATTTACTGCAGAGCCTCACTTCCTAGAATTTCCTAGAAATCAGTCATCTCACCTGGCCCAGAAAAGCGGACGCACCCATGATTGCTGCATCTTCCTGCAGGGTGGGGTGCAGGAACCCCACCAGAGGGGCCCACGCTGTGCAAAGTCCCTCTGTTGGCTCCAGGTCAAAGGCGGCTTCCCTTCGGGTCCGCGGAGCCTTCCCTTAGCTGTTCAGTTGCTCTGTTTCCCATCGCTCACCCTTTCCTTGCTCTCAGCCTGGGGGCAGGAGATGGCATCGGTATGCAGGACCCAGACTCTGCCTTATCTCCCTTCTGGGGCTCTATCGGGAAGGGAAAGGTCTCTCGGAAGCTGAGTCGTGGTTTCTTCTCTGAGACCAGCCCCATTGAACTCTGCCAGGAAATGATAATATGGAGGCAAGGAAATAAGACTCTGCAAGAGAACAAAAAGCAGGGTGGGGGGGGCCCAGGGGGAGGAGACGCCATTGTTTTCTTGGGACCAAGTCACCCCCAAAGAATGCCACTGAAGCAAGTATCTGAAGCCACCTGGAGAATTGGCCACATTTAGCAGAAAAGGGGAGAGTTGGGCCCTTCTAGCCAGCTCCTACCTACCAGAAGCCCCACCTGAGGGCAGAGGAGAAACGTACCTGCCTGCCTCTCCTGTCCGCTGGTCACAGGATCATTTGCTGGGAGTTGGCGCCGGCACAGGAAGTCACCGTAGGGGTGGCATTAGGGTTGAGGGACGGATCTGGAAATAGAATCCCTTCTTTTTTTTGCAGTGCCCATGGCCTTGTACTTGCTGGACAAGCACTCTGCCACTGAGCTACACGCCCAGCCGTCCCATAGAATCCCATTTTTGGGGGCCTTTTGGACATGGAAAAAAGCCGTGTCGTGTATGTAGTGTGCTGCTTGGAGTCACAGGGCCCTAGACGGTCCCTGTGATACCCCATGACGCCTTCCCTCAACACAGAGGCTTGAATCCGATGTCCCACCAGGGCTGGACTCCGCTATTGAGGCAGCCCCCTTGGTCTTTGAACTGCGAGGCGGCCAAGGCTCCTACCAGGAGAGGTGGGGACCCGAGTTTCTGTTACGGGGTGCCTGCCGGCTGCCTCGTACTCTGGCAGGCCTCACCCATAGCCTTACTCTGTGGGGCTGGAGACCCTGCGGATGTTCGCAGAGGAATGGCCACACTCCGGGGACAGAGGCACCTGCTGGGATTTGAACCCCTGTCTGTCAGACTCTTCCCTTGACACCTGTCTCGCTGGCTCTAACCTTAAGCAGAGTCATCTACACATGCTTCAGTGTGTCTGTGATTGAGGGGTGACAGGACCCGAAAGGAGAGTGAGAAACACTTGAGCAGGTGCCTTTGGCGGGGCTAATGCAGGAAGGCCGCTGAGCCCAGCCCCCCAATGGCCCTAGAAAGCCACACGCTCAGTCCTGACCGGTGTGGCCTCTGGACCCCAAAAGAACCTTCCATTGATTAGAAGGGTCAAGGGTGTGTGTGTGTGTGTGTGTGTGTGTGTGTGTGTGCGCACGCATGCCCGCGCGTGTGCATGTGTGTGTTTTACTGGGATTGAACCCAGGGGCATTCTACCTCCAAGCTACACCCTCAGCCCTATTTTATTTTATTTCTTTTTATTTGGAAACAGGGCCTCACTAAGCTGCTGAGGCTGGCTTCAAGCCTGTGATCCTCCTGTCTCAGCCTCCCAAGTACTGGGATCACAGACATGCGCCACCACACCCAACTACTTTTTAACTTTTCGATTTGAAACAGGGTCTCCTTAGGTTGTTGAAAGCCTGGCTAAATTGCTGAGGCTGGTTTCAAAAGTGTGATCCTCCTGTCCCAGCCTCCCAAGTACTGGGATTACAGGCATGCACTACCAAGCCCGGCTTAGGGTGTACTTTTGTTTGTTTGTTTGTTTTTTGCGGTACTGGGGATTGAACTCAGGGGCATTCTACCTCCGAGCTAGGGTGTACTTTTTTTAATTCTTTATTTTGAAACAGGGTCTCACTAAGTTGCGGAGGGCCTCACTAAGTAGCTGAGACTGGCTACGAACCTGCGATCCTCCTGTCTCAGCCTCCCAAGTACAGGGATTACAGGCATGCACCACCACGCCTGGCTTGGGGTGCACTTTTCAAGTTATCTTATTTAATCCCTACTTGCTTAGGAGGCCCACCTCCCTTGAGGGTCTCAGGCAGACACCATTTGGAAAAGGCCCTACCTCTCTGCCCTGGCTGGGGAGGCGGGTGATTATCAGCAGTCCTGTTTAACAGTTGACGAATATAACCACGGGGGGTTGGTGCAGCCTCTGAGCAGTCTCTTCTGTCTCGCAGGATCTTGCAAGCCCAGGTCCCGCCTGTGTTCCTCCAGCACCAACAACACTACCAGTACCTGCAGCAGCTCCAGGAACACGCCCCGCCCCCGCACCCAGCCACCCTGGGCTCCCTCGGTCCACCTGGGGCCGAGGCGCCGTCGGCCAGCACCTCGGCCTCTTTGGTCCCCCTGGGCAGTGCCCACGTGGCTCAGATGGAGACGGTGCTGAGGGAGAATGCCCGGCTGCAGAGGGACAACGAGAGACTGCAGAGAGAGCTGGAGAGCTCGGTGGAGAAAGCAGGCCGCATCGAGAAGGTAGGGAAGGACGCGGAGGGGCCGGCTGTTCCCCCCGCCCCTCACACACCCTCCCAAGCTGACTGTGGACAGCTGGGGAACCGCCCGGGGGCCAGCCCCTCCTCCCCGCAGTTGCGCAGTGGCTGGCCAGTGCCTGGTGGAGAAAGGGCTCATTCACCAGCCTGCTGCTGCGTCTTCACACCCTCGCCCTGCACGGACACCTCCCACAGGGAGCCCTTTGTGTCCCCCACACAACAGCCGGTCTGTTCCCGGCCAGCCCTGGCCAAAGAGAAAGCCCCTCCTCTTGGCGGAAAAAAAATTTAAAAATGCAACTTGTTGGCATGGCAGGCCCGCGGCTCAGAGCACGTGCGGGACCCGCAGTGGCCAAGTGGGAGGGACGGCCAGGCCGGGCTGGGGAGCAAATGGTCCGAGCAGAGGTGTCCTGTGCCCCCTTCTTTAGCGGAGGCTTAGCAGTTGGGTGCTTAAGTATGGCCTTAGCAAATGGCCTCATGTCTCCCGTGAGTGTCTGTCCTTGGATGTTCTCCGGGTTGAACCCAGGGGCATTCTACCCCCGAGCTACACCCCCAGCCCCATTTTTTATTCTTTATTTGGAAACAGGGTCTCACTAAGTTGCGGAGGGCCTCACTAAGTCGCTGAAGCTGGCCTCGAACCCTGATCCTCCGGTCTCAGTTTCCCAAGTACTGAGGTTACAAGCGTGCGCCACCATGCCCAGCTTTTGGATGTTTTCTTCAGCCACCTAAAACATGCCCACCCCTATCCCTCCGCTCATATTTCTTAGCAGGATGCCACCCAGAAGTAAAATGCTTGTTTCTGGCCAGTGGGCACAGTAAAGCTCTGCTTAGTCACCCGAGCTAGAGGCAGCCACTGGCAGAGTCCCCTGCCTGGGGGTTTGCTTCTCTTCAGCCTGGGGCCATTTTCCCTGGGAGCCCTCCGCTTCAGCTTTCCTTCCTTCTCTTGCAGCTGGAAAGCGAAATTCAGCAGCTGTCCGAGGCCCACGAGAGTCTGACGCGGGCTTCTTCCAAGCGGGAGGCCCTGGAGAAGACCATGAGGAACAAGATGGACAGCGAAATGAGGCGGCTGCAGGACTTCAACCGCGATCTCAGAGGTGGGAGAGCTCGGCGCACGGGCGGAGGGCTGCCAGGGTCTGCGGGGCTTGCAGCCTATGTCTACGGGGACTTTCAGAATCTCTGCTCTCTGCAAACTGACTCTCAGGCCGGGCGCTTTGCTAGTCCCCCTGATCGAGGGATGCTTGTCTCTGTGTCCTGGGCCTTATGGCCCCTACGGAGGGTGTGCCCCCATGCCCAGCCTGGAAAACGCAGCCCCGTCGATCGACAGGACTCTGGGAAAAATCCCGGCAGCAGCGGCAGCTCACACTAAAACATCTTTCCTTCTTCACTCTGAAACAGAGAGGCTGGAATCTGCAAACCGCCGCCTGGCAAGCAAGACGCAGGAGGCCCAGGCGGGCAGTCAGGACATGGTGGCCAAGCTGCTCGCTCAGAGTGAGTACGGGGTCTCTAAGAAGCCCGGCCTTAGTGAGAACCGCGGCCTCTGGATGGGGAGGCTGGGCCTTCTCACGCCCCCAAACAGTACTTTGAGTACGGGTTCACCAAATAACGGCTAATGCATGCCCAACACTAGACTAGACCTCGGATTGGGGAGAGGGCTGACATCCCCAAAGTAATAAGATCCGGCTTTTTGCTTATTGGGAAGATAGCCTGATAGGAGAGGGAGCCGTGATTGCTGAACTGGGGCTGACGCCAGTGCACTGTTGGTCCGAACAGAGGTGCACTGGGGAGCCCGGGCCGCAGAGGGATGAAATAATGAAGAATATGGGGTTCTCCTTGGGAGTTCCAGGCAACAGAAAGGTTGGGGGTGCGTGGCTAGGGTGTGGTGGAACTAGGCCATTACAAGCCAGCAATCGAAAGAAAGGGGTTCAGGGCTAGGCATGGTGGCACACACTTATAATCCCTAGAGGCTGAGACAGGAGGATCACAGGCTGGAGGCCAGCCTCAGCAACTTAGTGAGACCCTTAGCAGCTTGGGGAGACCCTGTTTTGAAATTTTAAAAAATGTTTTATTAGCCGGGCATGGTGGCACATGCTTGTCATCCCAGGACTTGGGAGGCTGAGACTGGAGGATACTGGTTCGAGGCCAGCCTCAGCTACCTAGTGAGGCCCTCTGCAACTTAGTGAGACCCTGTTTCAAAATAAAGAATTAAAAATAGGTCTGGGGGTAGAGCTTGGAGGTAGGACCCTGGGTTCATCCCCAGTACTGCAAAAAAAAAAAAAAAAAAAAAAAGTTTTATAAGGGCTGGGGTTATAGTTTGGAGTTAGAATGTCCCTGGGTTCAATTCCCAGTATCCCCCTCTCCCGAGTTCAGGAGGCTTTTTTCTAGAGCGGAACTCCAGGCATCCTTGAATGATGGATGAGTTCATTGACCAGTTCCTTCACTCACTCACTCATTCAGTCACTGATTCACTTGTTGGGCAGCAGAACTGAGCTAAGCACCCTGCAAGTGCTTAGCAGAAGGAGCTGGCTCCGGAAATGACAGAGAGGCCAGGATGAGCCCGGGAGGCGGGAGCCAGTTCCCACAGATTCAAAAGTGGAGATCAGTGACGGGGAACCCCCGGTGGCCTGAGAGGGAGGGTCTGCGAGTACAGCCGGGGTGACATGACACAGCAATTAGATGTCCCGCAGTGCAGAGGCATGGGGGGGGGGCTCTGAGTGGAAAGGGGGATGCGGATGGCTGGTGTGGGGTGAGGTGGCTTCAGGAAGGAGCCCATCAGGACACCTACTGTGGGTGCTTTGGTGGTAAGGGGTGTCCCAGGGGAGGAGCCGGGTGGACCTAGCCCCCTGAGTGCTGGGCTCCCAGCCTAGGGCAGAGACAGCCAAGCTTTGCTACTGAGGCATTGAAGGCCGGCTAGGCTGTAGAGGCGGCCCAGGCCAAGGGGCTCTGAAAAGGAGGTAAGGAAGAAATAGGGGTGCAGCCCTTGGGGGGTGCCCCTTGGGAGTCTAGAGAGGCGGTGCTGGAGGGCTAGGCAAATGGGGGTGTCCTGGGAGGGAAAGCAGGCTTTGGGGGCCCAGCTCTGCCAAAGAAAGGAAGTCTTGGGGGTGGGGAGGGTTTCTGGAAGCCAGCAAAGGGGGGAGAGGGAGGGGGAGGCGTATCCGCTCCCTGGGGAGCTAGCGAGCGCCAGGCTGTTCTTGGCTTCTCGCTGGAGCCATTAATCTCCCGGCCGCGGCTGACCTGAATGCTTGGCATTCCAGCGACTCCGGGCTGTTCTGCTCCTGCCCGCCCCCCGCCGGGCTGGGGAGGGAGGCCGGCCCAGCAAGCACAAAGGGAGCTAGGGAGTGGGGGGCCTGGCCTGGCTCACCTGCGTCTCCCGCCCCGCCCTCCCCCAGGAGCCGGTGAGCCCCAAAGTCCAGCCTCCCAGTCCCCCACCTGGGAGTCTTAGAGGTTGTGCAGGGCTGCAGGAAGCTCCCAGAAGCAGCAGACTGGGTCCCCAGGCCCCAGGGCTAAGGAAACCCAAGCCACGCTTGGATCCACAGTACGCGTTTCAACTGGGCCGGCTCTGGTGGCCCAATATGGAGCAGTTCCAACCCTAGCAGAAAATTCCACTGGGTCAGGGGGCTTCCCCAGAGACAGAGTGCCTTTGGGGTCGGGAGGCCCCGCAGCCCCTGCTCTCCAGCAAGACAGGAAGCCGCTCCCCAGCACCAGCCTGAGACTCCCCAGGAGCAATTCGGGGAGGGGGCTTTCAGCCTAGACCCTCAGCCAGAGGACTCTGAGACCTGGGCAACCCACGAGATGATTTCCAGGTTGGGAGAGAGAGCCGGGCGTGGTGGCGCACGCATGTAATCTCAGGACTTGGGAGGCTGAGACAGGAGGATCGCAGGTTCCCGGCCAGCCTCAGCAACTTGTGAGGCTCTCCATAACTTAGTGAGACCATAGCTCAGAGGTAAAATACCCTTGGGTTCAATCCCCAGTCCCACACACACAAAAAAACAAGTTGGGAGCCTCCGACACCAATCTTCCTCTGACACCAGTCTTTTGAGCAGAGTCATTTGCATCGTGCGGCAGAACTTGCTTTCTTTAGGAGCTCCGGTGCCCACATCTAGGTCCCCGGTCCTCGGAAGGGAACTTGGCATCCACTAGTAGGGCCCTAGGTCTGCAGGTCCAGCCAAGCAGTGTCCACTTTGGGAGGTCTGCAGGGACAAGTGCTACATGCACACGTGCACACGCACACACAGCCAGACACAGCCTGGGCTTTGGGAACCAGGCCGACTTGGGTTCCCATTAGTCTGTGCCCGCCCCTCGGCTGTTTCTTGCCCCCTAACTTGGGGGCCACAGGATTCAGAGGACTACAAGGTGTAAGCGCCTGGCTCCGACGGCAGATGGTGGTTTTCTTCCTCTTCCTTCATCTTTGACCCTGTCACCGTCCCCCTTACCTGTGACACGCATCTCAATTCCTACGCATGCCAGTCTCCAGGCGTCGTGAAGCCCAAGGGAAATAGCGGATGTGTTTTTGGAGACCGTGACACCTGGCTCGGGTGCACGGCATTTGGGGTCTGTCCCAGTAGAAAAGCAGGATGTGTAGCCTCGTTCCCACTGCAAGGTTCCAGTGGAGTCAGGTTTCTGCCATTTTTACTCCTTAGCCTCAGCTTCGGTTACTTAACTCGCAGGATTCGCGCTAAGGTCCCCCAGAGCGGTCGCCATCGCTGACCGCGCCCCCTGTCCTCTTTGGTCCCTGTAGGTTACGAGCAGCAGCAGGACCAGGAGAAGCTGGAGAGGGAGACGGCACTGCTGCGCGGCGCCATCGAGGACCAGCGGCGGCGCGCCGAGCTGCTGGAGCAGGCGCTGGGCAACGCCCAGGGCCGCGCGGCGCGGGCGGAGGAGGAGCTGCGCAAGAAGCAGGCCTACGTGGAGAAGGTGGAGCGGCTGCAGCAGGCGCTGGGGCAGCTGCAGGCCGCCTGCGAGAAGCGGGAGCAGCTCGAGCTGCGTCTGCGCACGCGCCTGGAGCAGGAACTCAAGGCCCTTCGCGCGCAGCAGGTGAGCAAGGAGGAGGAGGAGGAGGAGGCTGGGGCCTGTGCACAGATCCAGGCCTCAGCCCCGTCGTCGCTCTCACCCACCCATTCTAGCAGAGGCTCTGCCGCTGGCCCCAGGGACTTCTGTCTAGTAGCAGGGACCAGCATCTTCCATCTCTAGAGAGAGTAAGCCAATGACCTTGATGCAGAAGACTGGCCAGCTTTTGTCTCTCGCCAAGATTGGAGGGAAGGTGGCTGCCCGGGTCCTGAGTCTTTAGCCTCACTGGGAACCTGTATACAAATGTCTTTTAGCGTTTGCAAGCCAGATGGAGCCCAGTCGCTGTGCCTGGTCGTACCCTGCCCGCAGAGACAGGGTCACCAAACCGCTTGTTTGCCCAGTTCTGTTCTAATTTACACCGATTGTTCCAGCATGACTTTTTTTTTGTTGTTGGTACTGAGGATGGAACCCAGGGACATTCTACCTCTGAGCTACACCCCCAGCCTTATTTTTTATTTTGTAACAGGGTCTCACTCACTCTAAGTTGTGGAAGGCCTCACCAAGTTGCTGAGGATGCCCACAAACTTAACGATCCTCAGGTCCCAGCCCCCCAAATACTGGGATTACAAGCATGCATCACCACACCTGGCTGACATTCTACGTCTGAGCTACAACCCCAGCCCTTTTGGTGTTTTTTTGTTTGTTTGTTTTTGTTTTTTGTGGTACTGGGGATGAAACCTAGGGGCATTCTACCTCCAAGCTACACCCGTAGCCCTATTTTTTATTCTTTATTTTGAAACAGGGTCTCACTAAGTTGCGGAGGGCCTCACTAAGTAGCTGAGGCTGGCCGCGAACCCGAATCCTCCTGTCTCAGCCTCCCAAGTACCGAGATTACAAGCATGCATCACCATGCCCAGCTGGTCTTTTATTTTGAAACAAGATCTCACTAGGTTGCTAAGGACCTCATTAAGTTGCTGAGGCTGGCCTCAAACCTGCCATCCTCCAGTCTCAGCCTCCCAAGTACTGGGATTACAGGTGTGCGCCACCGCGCTCAGCCCAGCATGGTGGTTGATAGTACTCGCTCAGTCCCAGTTTGAAAATCACTTATGTGGTCACCTGTGCCTTCACGCCCTTAGCCGCGGGACTCAGGGGGAAGGCGTGGGGACCTGTGATGTCCCCTCTGTTTCTGTCTCTGGGCAGAAGCAGGACGCGGTGTGTGTGTGTTGGATACAACTTGAGAACATGTACAAGCGAGAGTCCTCGGGTGAGGACGAAGACCAGCGACCACTGTGCCCCGGCCAACCCCCTTGACCATGGTGCTCCTTGTTCCGCAGAGACAGGCAGGGCCCCCCAGCAGTGGCAGCGGCAACGGTGGGTCCTCCGAGCTCAGTGCCCTGCGGCTGTCCGAACAACTGCGGGAGAAGGAGGAGCAGATCCTGGCGCTGGAGGCCGATATGACCAAGTGGGAGCAGAAGTACCTGGAGGAGCGCGCCATGAGGCAGTTTGCCATGGATGCAGCCGCCACTGCTGCCGCCCAGCGCGACACCACCCTCATCCGACACTCCCCTCAGCCCTCGGCCAGCAGCAGCTTCAACGAGGGCCTGCTCGCAGGCGGCCACAGGCACCAGGAGATGGAAAGCAGGTTGGACATGGTGGGCCAGGCTGGGGCGCCTGGGATTGGGGATCGGGCGGTGGGGGGGGGGGTGTGTGTGCAATTTCTGCCCAGGCCTTTAGGGGTAGTCGGTGCTGTGTGGGCTCTGGGCCTGCACCCCCCCTGTGGAGTAGCACCCTCCTGGATGAGCAAGGGTCATCCACACCCCACCCTTCATAAGCTGCCCCTTGAAATAGGAGAAATGAGAAACACCTAGAGTTGGGGGCGCAGGGCATCGAGAGTGCAGAGCTAGCCGGGCGTGGTGGCGCACGCTTGTAATCCCAGTACTTGGGAGGCTGAGACAGGAGGATCGCAGGTTCCCAGTCGGCCTCAGCAACTTAGTGAGGCTCCTTAGCAACTTCGAGACCCTGTTTCCAAATAAAAATAGGGCTGGGGATATAGCCCAGAGGTAGGCGGCCCCTGGGTTTCACTCCCAGTATCACCAAAAAGAAAAAAGAAAGTGCAGAGCTAGAATGGCATCTGCAGGCCCCCGCTGCGAGGAGAGAGGGGAGCGCCCGGCCGTAGGGACAGCTTTACCCCCGTTTCTGCAAGGTGGGAAAGGGGAAGCACTGGGTCCTTGGGTCTGGCAGTGGAGCATGGCCTCTCCTCCCTCAGGTTAAAGGTGCTCCACGCCCAGATTCTGGAGAAGGACGCAGTGATCAAGGTCCTTCAGCAGCGCTCCAGGAAAGACCCCGGCAAGGCCACCCAGGGCTCCCTGCGGCCCGCCAAGTCGGTGCCATCTGTCTTCGTGGCTGCAGCGTCGGGGACCCAGGGCTGGCCAGGGCTCTCGTCCAGTGAGCGGCAACTGGACGCCGCTGCCCAACTGACCGCAGGTAAGAGGAGGCTGCTGGCGGGGTAGACAGAGGAGAGTTTCTCCCAGGCCTGAACACCAGTTGCTGGGCCTTTCTCCCACAATCGTGGTGCACAGTAGCCGGGGCCTAACTGGCTTATTCTGTGGCTCCAGTGACCCTGTAGCCTGCAGCTGTCTTGCTAATATGGCAAGGGTGTCAGCCCCCATCTCCATACATCCCATAATCCTCTGCGCCAGACACTTAGCTATCCAGGGTCACCAGAGAGCACCCCCTGCAGCTGCACCCTTAGGCAAGCCTTCCACTCCTCCCATGCAGGTACCACAGACTCTCTAGAAGGTTTAATCTGCCAAGAAACTTCCCACCACGCAAAACATCTGGAAGCCAATCCAACCTGAGAGTTACTCCCATTCGAAAACGCACGCCTTAGCTAGATGCGGTGGTGAACGCCTCTAATCCCAGTATTTGGGAGGCTGAGGCAGGAGGATGGAAAGTTCAAAGCTGGGCGTGGTGGCCGATGCTTGTAATCCCAGTACTTAGGAGACTGAGACCGGAGGATCTGGGTTTGAGGCCAGCCTCAGCTGCTTAGTGAGGCACTCCGCAACTTAGTGAGACCCTGTTTCAAAATAAAGAATAAAAAATAGGGCTGGGGGTGCAGCTTGGAGGTAGAATGCCCCTGGGCCCAGTCCCCAGTACAAAAAAAAAAAAAAAAAAAAAAGTTCAAGGCCGGCCTCAGCAACTTAGGGAGACCCTGTGCCAAAATAAAAAGAGGGCTAGGGGTGTGGCTTAGATACAGAACGCCCCTGGGTTCAATCCCCAATACCACTAAAAAAGGGGGTTGGGGGCATAGCTCAGAGGTAGGATGCCTCTGGGTTCTAGTCCCAGTGAGAGAGAGGAAAGAAAGGAAACAGAAGCCTTTAGTCTTATCAGAGTCGTCACAAATCCAGAGCAGCCCTCACCGCCTTGAATGCTGCGCGTCCAGTTCTCTGGGGGTGTTCTTCTCACGGGCCATGTTTTGGAAGCCAGGCAGTAACCACCGATCTCCCTCAGACAGGGCACCCTCGGAGGAGCCTGCAGCCGCCACTCCCCTCCCTGCCCACACCAAACACGGGAGCCGAGACGGAAGCACCCAGACCGACAGCCCACCGGACAGTACCTCTGCCTGCCTGGCTCCAGAGCCCGACGGCCTCCTAGGGTGCAGCGGTGGCCAGAGGGCAGCTTCTCTGGGTAAGCTCTCCGCTTCCCCTCCGTGCTGCTGCGGGGCAGGGCTGAGGACCCACTGGGGCGGGAGCTGGGCCGCCACGGCTCTTTCTCCCCAGCCCCTTTCCTGGTCTTACCCTGCTCAGTGGGCAGCCGGCCCTCCTTAGTGAGAGGTGAGGGGCCACCTCGGCCCACCTTGGCGTGAACCGGAGGGCTGGCGGATGCATTAGGGAGAGGAAGCGGAAGCCCCGATTAGATCCAGATCCAGAATTCAGAGCGAAAGTACCTGAGTAGGAGGCACGGAGTCCCCTCCAGGGTGCCCCTGATCCGTTTCACTGCCAATCTAAACGGCTCAGATAAAGGAGCTCGCTAGGGTCTCCTGATGGCGCACTCTGGTTGCAAGGCTGTTTAAGAGTCCAGCAAGAGCCGGGTGTGGTGGCGCACGCTTGTAATCCCAGCATTCGGGAGGCTGAGACTGGAGGATCTGAGTTCAAGGCCAGCCTCAGTTACTTAGTGAGGCCCTCCGCAACTTAGTGAGACTCGGTTTCAAAATAAAGAATAAAAAATAGGGCTGGGGGTGTAGCTCGGAGGTAGAATGCCCCTGAGTTCAATCCTCAGTACCGCAAAAAAAAAAAAAAAAAAAAAAAAAATAGGGCTGGGGGTATAGCTCGGAGGTAGAATGCTCCTGAGTTCCATCCCCAATACCGCAAAAAAAAAAAAAAAAAAAAGTCCAGCAAGGAGAGACTGGAGAAGGTGCCCTTTCTTTCTTTTTTTTTTTTTCCCGTACTGGGGATTGAACCCAGAAGCATTCTACCTCCGAGCTATACCCCCAGTCCTATTTTTTATCCTTTATTTTGAAACAGGGTCTCACTAAGTTGCAGAGAGCCTCACTAAGTAGCTGAGGCTGGCTTCGAACCTGCCATCCTCCTGTGTCTCGGCCTCCCAAGTACTGGAATTACAAGCATTGGCCACCATGCCTGGCTTGCTTTTTTCTTTTTCTTTTTTTCCTCTTTCTTTCCCTCCCCTTTCACATTAGCCTTTGCATACTTGTGCCTCATGAGCTCAGAAAACCACAGGCATGAAAAGAATTCGGCAGCCTCCCTCCTGCAGGGCTTCCCGGGCCTCCAACCAGTTCAGAGTCAGGAACAACACATCTCCCAGTGGGGACTGGTGGTCTGGGCAAGAGGGAACAGGAGCGCAGTGCTGTGCTGAGCCGGCGAGTTACAGGAGCCTGGGTGTCTGGACAGCCAAAGGGGGAACGTTGGTGAAGTGAGTTCCTGTCTTGAAAATGTGCTGGGGAAGCCGGGCGTGGTGGCGCACACTTATAATCCCGGTACTTGGGAGGCTGAGACTGGAGGATGGCAGGTTCAAGGACAGCCTCAGAAAGTAGTGAGATTCTTATGAACCTACGAGACCCCCTGCTTCAAACTAAAAATAGAGCTGGGGGAGTAGCTCAGAGGTAGAATGTCCCTAGGTTCAATCCCTAATACCGCAAATACGTATATATGTTTATATGCCCCAAGATTTTTTTTTGTGTGTGGTACTGGGGATGGAACCTTTGAGCTACACCCCGAGCCTGATTTTATTTCTTATTTGGAAACAGGGTCTCACGAGGTTGATGAGTCTCACTACTTGCTGAGGCTGTCCTCGAACCTGCAATCCTCCTGTCTCAGCCTCCCAAGTGCAGGGATCACAAGCATGTGCCACCACGCCCAGCTGCACCAGGATTTAATTTAATTAATTTATTTATTAATTTTGCAGTACTGGGGATTGAACTCAGGGGCATTCTATCTCCGAACTATACCTCCAGTCCTATTTTTTATTCTTTATTTGGAAACAAGGTCTCACTAATTTGGAGAGGGCCTCACTAGGTAGCTGAGGCTGGCCTTGAACCCGGATCCTCTGATCTCAGCCTCCCAAATGCTGGGATTACAAGCGTGCGCCACCACACCCGGCTCCCTGCACCAGGATTTTAAAAGAGTATAACAAGCCGGACGTAGTGGTGCACGCTTGTAATCCCAGTACTTGGGAGGCTGAGACAGGAGGATCGGCAGGTTCGAGGCCAGCCTCAGCTATTTAGTGAGGCTCTCCCCAACTTAGTGAGACCCGGTTTCAAAATAAAGAATAAAAAATAGGGCTGGGGGTGGAGTTCAGAGGTAGAATGCCCCTGGGTTCCATCCCCAGTACCTAAAAAAAAAAAAAAAAAAAGTGTAACACTCATGACCGGTGCCTGTGTTCTGTCCTTCCAGACTCCGTAGCCACCTCCCGAGTCCAGGATTTGTCGGACATGGTGGAGATCCTGATCTGAAGGAGGCGGTGCCCTGGGGACCCTGAACCGTGCCCTCTGTCCTCTGCCCTCTTGACATTCTCGGCCATCCCAGCAGCCCTCTCCAAGGACCGCTTCCTGCTTTCCAGCCGTTGACCATCTGGCCCTAGAGCCCAGGAAGGCGGGCTATCAGAAGAGAGGGGAGCCGGGAGAGAGACCCGCAGCCCGGGAGACTGCTTCTTAACCACATTCCTCCCAAGGCCCTAGAGGATTCAGCCTCCACCTAACTCCCGAGGATTGTTGGGATAGCAGCTAGACGCTCGGAAAGGTGCTGAGAGGTTGAGGAGAGAAGTTGGTTTGGAGGCCGATCGCCAAGAATGGGCAGCAGGTGGGCCGGGCCGGTAACCGAGCCTGCCCGGTTCTCGGGCTAAGCCTGGTCCCAGCACCCCGAATCTACACCTTGGGGACTGTTGCAGGTTTGAGTCTTGCAGAAGCCACAGCCTCACCTTCGCCTGGAGGGGGTTGGGCGCCATTCGAGTAACCTGGGAAGACAGTGTTGCGTTTGTATATAATCCCCTTTCTTGTGGCACGGAAGATGGAGGCTTTTGCTGGCTGAGATTTGTCTCCGGGGGCTGTGCTCCCCTGGCCACATGTTCCTGAACCTTCTGGCTGGGCTCCAGTCCTTCCTCCTCCTCCTCCTCCTCCTCCT
>PVLC010021808.1:0-27479 GCA_004027655.1 Graphiurus murinus
CCCAAAGATCAGGAACAAGACAAGGATATCTACTTTTATCACTTCTACTCAACATTCTATTGGAGGGTACTTTGAAATAGAGGGTCAAGATTGGAGAAAGTTATAGGAATGAAGACAGTGTTGCATTACCATCAAAGAAGACAAATACACAAGTAGAATAGACTAGAGAGTTGGAAAAAAGGTCCAAGTATATCAGACAAGTAATTTTTTACAAAAGTGCACAGGTAAAACAGTGGAGATGGGATCATTCTTTCAACAAATGGTGTTGAACCTATTGAACAGCCACTGCGGGAACATCTACTTTTAATCCTACTCCATAATTCAACCCAAAATGGATCATAGACCTGAGTGTACAAGATAAAGCGATCAAATTCTAGTTGAAAACAGAAGAAAGTCTTCATGGCCTTGGTCAGGGAGGGAGCTGTACCGAACATGCCTACTGGACATGATAGATATATTCATTTCTTAATCGTGGCAATAGCTTCATCGTGTATGATACCAACATCACAATTAATAAAAAATTTAGCAAATTAGACCTCATCAAAGCTGAAAGCTTCTGCTTTTCAAAGAATCTCTCCAGAGAATGAAAAGACAAGTCACAGACTGGGAGAAAATATTGACAAAATATATATCGGAGCCAGGTGTGGTGGCACAGCCTTGTAATCTCAGTACTTGGGAGGCTGAGACAGGAGGATCCCAGGTTAGTGCTCAGGCTCAGCAACTTAGCGAAGCCCTCCACAACTTAGTGAGAACTTGTTTCAAAATAAAAAGAATAAAGTTGGGCATGGTGGCGCACGCTTGTAATCCCAGCATTTGGGAGGCTGAGACTGGAGGATCACGACCAGCCTCAGCTATCTAGTGAGGCACTCCGCAACTTAGTGAGACCTGGTTTCAAAATAAAGAATAAAACATAGGGCTGGGGGTATAGCTCGGAGGTAGAATGCCCCTGAGTTCAATCCCCAGTACCACAAAAAATAAATAAAATAAATAAATAAAAAGAATAAAATAGGGCTTGGGGGTGTAGCTTAGAGGTAGAAGACCCCTGGGTTCAAACTCCAGTATCACACACACAAAAAGAAAACCATAAAGAACTTCCAAAACTCAATAATAAGAATGAACAATCTGGGTTTTTTTGTTGTTTTGTTTTTATCGATCAAAATATTTGAGCAGACACTTCACCAAAGAACACACACAGATGGCAAGTAAGCATGGGGAAAGATGTCCCACATCTTTAAATGTACTAGTCAATTTTTGTGTCACTGTAACAAACTAAACAGGATGAGTGCCGTGTGTGTGTGTGTGTGTGTGTGTGTGTGTGTGTGTGTACCACTCATTTTCCATCATGAGGGCTCCACCCTCGTGACCTTATCAGATCCTAAACACCCCCCCAAGCCCCACCTCTACACAAGACAGTCCGATTACTTTCCACCCTCCTCATACCTCACAGTGGGAACTAAATTTCAATACCTGAACCCTTGGGGACACACTCAAACCATATTCAAATCATAGCATGAACTAAAACCACAACGAAATACCATTACACGTGATAGAACGTAAAATGAGAAGACTGAACTTCCTAAGTGTTGACAAGAATGTGGAGAAACCAGAACACTTATGCACCACTGGTGGGAATATAAAGGGTTACACAGACTTTGGAAAACAGCTTTCTTAAAATGTTAAACATGTGCCGGGCGTGGTGGCGCATGCTTGTAATCCCCGTACTTGGGAGGCTGAGACAGGAGGATTGCAGGATCGCAGGACAGTCTCAGCAAGTAGTGAGACTCTCAGCAACCTAGCGAGACCCTGTTTCCAAATAAGAAATAAGATTGGGCTGGGGGTGTAGCTCGGAGGTAGAATGCCTTTGGGTTCAATCTCTAGTACCACAAAAATAAATAAATAAATGTTAAAAATTTATCTACCATGTAATCTAGTAGTCCCACTCCTACATACTTACCCAAGAGAACTGAAATTGTATATCTACATAAAGACACATACACAAATGTTCGTAGCAGCTTTATATGTAAGAGCCCCAAGTGTCCATCAACATGTGGATGGATAAACTAATTGTGGTATATCCATACAGTGGAATTCAGCAAGGAAAAAGAAGAAGCTATTGATGTACTCACTAACACGGCTGCATCTCAAAGCATACTGAAAGAAGCCAGATGAGAATATATTAAGTGATTCCATTTATATAAAATTATTTTAAAATGCAAATAATGCTATAGTAACAGGAAGAGCACTAGTTGCCCAGGGATGGTATGGTATGAAGAGAAATAGTAGAAGGAATGAGAGATTACCAACTTCAGGGACTGGTAGATATGTTTGTTTCCTAATCCAGTGACAGTTTCACAGATGTATCCATTTGACAAAACATATCAAATTGTACACTTTAAATTTATGCAGTTTATTATATGTCAAGTGTACCTCAATAAAACTGTTGGTTTTTTTTTTTTTTTTAAGTTTGACTAAGCCGGACGTGGTGGCGCATGCTCGTAACCCCAGTCCTTGGGAGGTTGAGACAGGAGGATGGCAGTTTGCAGCCAGCCTTTGCAACTTAGTAAGACCCTGTTTCAAAATAAAAGAATAAAATCAGTCTGGGTTCTAGCCGCAGTAACACACACACACACACACACACACACACATACACACACACACGGTTTGATTATAGCTAGGCATGATGGAACACACCTGTAATCCCAGTACCTGGGAGGCTAAGACAGGAGGATCACAGGTTTGAGGCTGCCTTGGCAACTTAGCAAGACCATGTTTTAAAATAAAAAATAAAAAGGACTAGAGATGTAGCTCAGAGGTAGAATGCCCCTAAGTTCAATTAAAAAAAAAAAAGTTTGTAACTAAACTGCCCTCAGTACCTCTCCCTATGTTAAAAACATTTTAATGACAAAAAGAAAAAGAAAAAAAAAACTCATGCAAATTATCGCAATGGCCACAAGGGACCTAGCTGACCCCACCCAGAAAGAGGGCCGGGGAGGGCTCACAGGGCTGCGAAGGCCCAAGGGGGTCAGACAAGCCGTGGGCACCTGTGTTCTCTGAGGCTCCTCAGCTCCGCAGACCTGTTGACTGTCTCACTGATGTGACCCTTGGCCAAGAAGACAGTACCCTGAACGTGTGAGGATCCACATCACCTGTCGGTCCCATCCTCTGCCATCCTGCGTGGAAGAAAATCCTCTAGGGAGAAGGGCAGCTGAAGCCACCAGGCTTCTAAAATGGGTTTTGGAGATCCCAGCTGGTCTCTTCCTCCCTTCTCGCCTCCACCCCAATTCCCTGCCTATGCTTATGTTTCCGATCCACCAGAAAGCAGGGTCCAAGACGATTGTCCCATGTCTCTCTGCAGGAGAGCCCCTGTCATCCCTGTGCACAGAAGAGCTAGCACTTATAGGAAAATCACCCTGAGCAAAGCCCACGCCCCTGCCACAGCCACTCGGCTGCTTGTGCCAACGACAGTAATAACCAGAGCCACGATGACAGTGTTTTATCAGTGGCAGTTAACACGTATTGATCACTTACTCTGCACCGAGCCCTCGGCAGCCATCCCGTGGCACTGCCTCATTTGATGCCCATTACAAATCTCTGCGGTGATATTATTATCCCTGCTGCATGGACAAGGAAACAAGTGTCACATGCGTTAGGTGGCTTCGCCCCAGGCCACCGGGCTAATGCAAGCTCAAGTGGAAAGGGCGCCTAGGCACGTGGCTCCGGAGGCCCAGCTTTATCCATCCTTCCTTTCAGCCTAGACCCACCCATGGTCTCCAACCTCTGCGATCAGGGCAAAAACAGCAACGGCAGCTACAGGAGGCAAATGACCAGGGACCACCGGACACTAAAACTGCCCTGTGCTCACTCCCGACCGGGAGCTGCAGCGTGGGTTTATACTTTTCCACAACCTTCTCTATCTGACCCTGAAAAGCGGAACTTTTCATATCCCAAGGAGGGATTCCCCAGCATGGAAACCAGGATGGACCAGGCAAACTTGGATGGTTGGTCACCTAAATGTGCCACCTCATTTGGACATGGCCTCAAGGCCATAGACTCAGTCCAGCACATGACACCAGGAGAGTGACATGGGGCCAGCTCTGGTTGCTTAACATCTGCCCTCTCTGAGCGTTAACTGAATTTCCTCTGGCCTTTTCCTGCAAGCACGTGGGAGCTAGATGCAGGAGGATCGTTTGCAGCAATTCGTAATTAATTTATGCCTCCTGAAACGTCCCACTAGTCAGTATCATCCTTCACCCAGTTAATTTTACGAACACCTTTGGTCACTAAAAGCATGATTAAGATTTCCTCCCTCTCACCTTCCTCTAGGAATGAGCCGCCAGCCTCCCCGAGGTAGAACTCCTCCAGTTCTCCCAACAAATGTGCTCGCTGCCATCCTGCGTTTAATTAGTCTCTTTCTTTGGAGGAAGTAATCGTGTGTCCCTGCTCTGGATTTCATTCATACGATCACTTGCTTGGAAAATAGCAGGCTCTTTATCGCCGCACTCACTTATCGAGGGGCCATATGGTGCATTTAGAGCAGAGCAACCACGCACCGGGCCTGCACCCAGCGGGAACAAGGGGTAAAGCCAACCCCGCCTGGCAGGAGTCCGGCAGCCAACTGACATTTAATTGACCATCTACTATCTACTACCAACTGGCTGAGGGGCTGGGGGGCTTCAGAGATAAGCAAGAGGCACAGATGCTACCCTGTCTGCAGGATTTCTCTGCCTTGGGGCTGCTTTTCCAGGTGTTACTAATGAGCAGCTAGGATTGGGGGGCAGTAGGTAGGTTTTTGTCGGCTCTAACACTGTGAATTTCCCTACATGGGAAGAAGAAGTGAGTATGGGCACCCACTAAATCTGAAACCTGCAGGTCCCCCTGGGATCCCTCAAGATGGACTGGAGAGGAAGAGCCAGATGCTCACGGGGTACAACATAAACTTTAGGAGATGCACCACAACCCCAATGTGCACAGCCATTAGCTGCTAGCAATAACAATCGTCTTGAATGTCATCCTCAAAGACCTGGCTTGCGAGGACTACCTCTGTAACCCAAAGGGACTCCACCAAGAGAATTCAAAGAGCCTTGCTGTTGGAGCACGGGGCATCTTTAGACGTCTGAGCCAGGGTCAGGCTGGTAATATTCCCATTATTCCTCTGAACCCCTGTTAACGAGGAGGCTAACTATGGGGCTTCCGCTGGGGACACACACATTTATCATCTGATTAGGAAAGATGATCTCCTTTTAGATAAAACCTATAGCCCCGAACAGGATAGACAGTTATAAATAACTTGGAAAACTCTAGCCGACGCCCAAAACATCATGATTTAGGTTGAAAGAAAACGCCTTCCTGATCACTGTTCTTCTGTTTCCCCCGGCACATTTTTCATGTTTACTTGCTGTCACCCCACCTAAGTGATCACCTGGGCCATGTCGCCTATTCTCCCTATTCTCACTTCACAAGCTAAGGCAGGAGGAAGAGCTGCCACAATCTCACAGGCAAGATCAAGGGCCCAGGGAGGAGAGGCAGGGATCCGGGGCCTCTGCCCTGCAATTAGTCAACTACCCACCTCTAATTCATGTTTGGCTGCTCTTGAGGGAGCCACAGGAACAGCTTCAAGTTAAGCCTCAACTCCAGAGGTCTGCTGCAAGAGGGACTTGGCTGTGGTTTGGATTGTAAATGTTTGCCAAAGGCCCAGGTGTCAACGGCTTGGTCCCCAGTCGGAGCTTTGTTGAAAGGTGCTGGGACCTCTAGGAGGCGGGGCCTACTTGGAGGAAGCTAGATCGTTGAGAGCACGCCCCTGAAGGGGGATTCTGGAACCCTAGACCTTTCCTCTTTCTCGCTTTGCTTCCCAGCTGCCATGAGGTGAACGGGCTTCCTGTGCCGCGTGTGCCCACCATGATGTACTCTGCTGCCCATAAAAGAAACAGGGCTAAACAATGGTGGGCTGAAACCATGAGCCAAAATAAACCTTACTACTTCTCAGTTGTTGGTCTCAGGTATTGACGGTGATGAAAAGCTAATGCAGACTTAGAAGCCCAGCGAAGGAAGCCCAGCCTTTATTTCTGCACCAAAATAGAGACGTGGACCTTCCACAAAGTTCCTTCCTCCCCAGACACTGAGACAGCTCAGAGGGATTCTAATGCAAAAAATAAAAATAAAAATAAATTAAAAAGATATATATAGGCACTTCCAATGATCATAGCTGGAAAATGTTTAGCAATAAAGAAATAAAGTACCATTGGATTTGAACCTAAATTACAAATACCCATGAGGCTAGGGAAGATTTCCTCTTCTAAGAAGATGAATTAAATGTACTTTTCCTTATTTCTTCTACTATATACAACTAAAAACATTAAATATGAAGTGCAGATAAGACTCTGAAATATGGAGAGAAGGTAACCCATAAAAAAAAAATCAGGATCTAAGAAATGATGTAGTGGTGATCTCTCTGGCTTTTTTTATTTCTTCTACTCCCATACATGGAATAGAAGAAATTAACAACACAGAAATGCCAACACGCACATAAAAAAATTAAAAATCCCCAACAAAATCCTGTTCTCTCTAGCCCAAGAGCCATTAAAGAACCAGCCTAGCAAGACAACTCTGTCCCCCCAAACATCATAGTCAAAACTGTCATCCAGCCCTTCAACATCAGTAAGGGCAAAAAAGAGAGCCTAGGTCTTCTCTTTCATAAGGCTGTAACAAGGTATCCTAATACTCATGCCCAGGGAGTGTCAGAGAAGACCAAGTAGGGAGCCAGGAATTTTATTCTATCCCTGCCAGGTGGCAATCGCCCCAGCCCCCCACCCTGCAGTGTCGGTGAAGACGGATAGGAAACCAAATCTCCCATCCAGCAGTGGTTGAAAAGGATTCCTCCACCTCACATGTCAACACGAAGGTGGAAAACCTGGACTCTCACCTCCACCTGGCAGTTATAAGGCAGTGCCGGCAGCTTTCCTTGCCAAAGAGGAACCAGAGAAAGGGAAGGAAGGGAGGGGGGGGAGGGAGGGAGGGAGGGAGGGAGGAAGGAAGGAAGGAAGGAAGGAAGGAAGGAAGGAAGGAAGGAAGGAAGGAAGGAAGGAAGGGAGAGGCAAAAATATGCGTAAATGCAATAGATTTTATTTCTCCTCTTGAGTTATCTAGACTCCTTTGAAGGTTGAAGCAAAGCTATAACTCAGTCTGATGTGGTTCTAAGTGTATGTAAAAGATGTTTAAGATAGTTTTATTATAAATGAGAAAGAGCAACAAGATATAAAGGAAATTGAGGTTTCTATATCTCAAACTCACAACATGAAAATACCTAAGACAGTGATAAGATGTGCATATATAGTATAATAGAGCAGCAACTGAAAAAGCTAATGTGAGATATACTTCACATTAGAGATAAATAAAATGGAATTCTAAGCCGGGCGTGGTGGCGCATGCTTGTAATCCCAACATTTGGGAGGCTGAGACTGGAGGATCCAGGTTCCCGGCCAGCCTCAGCTACCTAGTAAGGCACTCTGCAACTCAGTGAGACCCTATTTCAAAGTAAATAATAAAAAATAGGGCTGGGGGTGTAGATCAGAGGTAGAATGCCCCTGAATTCAATCCCCAGTACTGCAAAAAAAAAAAAAAAAAAAAAAAAAATATCTAAGTAACTCACACAAAAAATAGAACAGAGCCAGGCATGGTGGCGCATGCTTGTAATCCCAGTACTTGGGAGGCTCAGACCAGAGGATCTGGGTTCACAGCCAGCCTCAGCTACTTAGTGAGGCCCTCCACAACTTAGTGAGACCTTGTTTTAAAATAAAGAATAAAAAATAGGACTCGGGGTATAACTCAGAGGTATAATGCCCCTAAGTTCAATCCCCAGTACCACAAAAAAAAAAAAAAAAGGAAAAAGATAAGTAGAAAACTAAAATAAAATGACAGACTTAGCACTACCATATATATAATTAAATGTAAATAGACTAGCTAAAGACAGACAGATTGACAGAGCTGAGTAAAAGCATTATTGCCCAGCTATACACTCCCTACAGGAAACTCTCTTCAAATATAACAAGAAAGTCAGGTGAGAATTTTAAAAATGAAAAAATATAGCATGCAAATATTAATCAAAAGAAAGTGAGAGTTGTTTTATTACCAAAAGATAAAAGAGACCCTAGATCAAAGAAAATTACCAGAGACAAAAAGAAACATTATACAATTACTAAGAAAACATAGCAATCCTAAATGGCATCAAACAATAAAATTGTAAAATGTGTAAAACAAAAACTGACAAACTAGCCGGGCGTGGTGGCGCACGCTTGTAATCCCAGCATTCGGGAGGCTGAAACCGGAGGATCCGGGTTCGAGGCCAGCCTCAGCTACCTAGTGAGGCACTCCACAACTTAGTGAGACCCGGTTTCAAAATAAAGAATAAAAAATAGGGCTGGGGGTGGAGCTCGGAGGTAGAACGCCCCTGAGTTCAATCCCTAGTACCGCAAAAAAAAAAAAAAAAAAAAAACTGACAAACTGAAAGAAGACATAGGCAAATAGACAAATATACTTACAGACTTCAATACCCTTTCTTGGCAGTTGATATAATGACTAGATAATAAACCAGCAATATAGAATCCCAATATCTGGGAGCTGAAACAAGAGGATTGCAGTTTCAAAGCCAGAATGTGGTAACTTAGTAAGACCCTATTTCAAAATAAAAAAAGTAAAAGGGTTGGGGGTCACTCCTAGGTTCAATCCCTAGTAACACACACACACACACACACACACACACACACACACACACACACACACACTCATACACACACAGAGGAAAGTTTGACAAATTGGAGTTCATCAAAATTAAAAACACCAGCTCTGCAAAAAGACCCTGTTAAGAGGATGAAAATATAAGCTACAGAGTAGGAGAAAATATTTGCAATCCACATGTCCAAAAAGGGCTTGTATTTAGAATGTACAATCATGGGTTTAAAAAAGCAATCCAATTAGAAAATGTGCAAAAGACATGAACAGGTATTTCACCAAGAAAATATATGATGGCACTTAAGCACATGAGAAGAGGCTCAATATTATTAGTCGTTATGGTAAAGAATGCAAATGTAAAATGTAATGAGATACTGCCAGAACTTCTGAAATGGTTACAATTTTTAAAAGTAGTAACACTCTAAATGCTTACAAGGATGCAGAGAAACTGGACAATTCACACATTGCTGTTGTGAATATGAAATAAAACTGAACATGCAACTTCCATAACACCCAGAAATTGCTCTCCTGGTCATTTATCCCAGAGAAATAATGACTTATGTCCACACTATTGTATATAAAGGTTTATAGCAACTTTACTCATGATAGCCAAAAGTTGGAAAAGACTCAGATGTCCTTCAGTGGATGTATAGCTAAACAAACTCTGATACCTCTTATGAAATGCTAATTGGCAATAAAAGAGGATTAACTACTGATATGCATAGCTACATGGATAAATCTTCAGAGAATTACTCTGAGAAAAGCCAAACCCCAAAAGTTGCATACTACATAGTTCCATTAATATAACATTCATGAAATGACAATAAAAATATCAGTGGAGAAGAGATTAGAGGTTACTCGGGGTCAAGGAAGGAATGGAGGCAAAAGGAAAGTAGATGTGACTGTTAAATGGCAAAGTGAAGGATCCTTGTGATGGAAACATCCTGTATCTTGACTGTATCCATGTTGATATTCTGGCTGCTACAACATACTGTAGTTTTGCAAGATATGGCTATGGTGGGAAATTGCATAAAGGGTACATAAGATCACACTGTATTAGTCCTTGTAACTGCAAGAGAATCGACGATTATCTTGAAATTTAAAAACTAATTTAAAAACCTAAAACCACAGGAGATCTTTTCAACTCCCAAACAGGCACAGAAAATAGAAACCTTTGTTTAATGCTGCCTTTGTGCAAATAACAAAATGGGAAGTGGGAACTGGCTTTGCTAAGGGATGTTGGTACTTTCATTCCAATGAAAAGAAAGTTGGTTTCTCCACAATATGCTTTGAAATATTGGAATGGATTTTGGTGATTCTGGGCTGGAAGAGAACATTTGACAGAGGCATTGTTTTAGTTTTTAAATTTTCTTCTAAAGCACAAAGTAGCATAACAATTTCCAGGGCATATTACTTTGCCAAGGGTTTTGTCTGTTGATGCAACAAGCAATCTTGCAGAATGGCTCAAGACAATACTCTTTTTTTTTTTTTTTAATTGGTGCACTGTAATCATACGTCTTTGTTAGTTACAAACTGAAAAAGGCATACATGCACACATTTCTCATTTAACCCTTCCCCGATTCCTGCCCCACTCCCTCCCCCTTCCTCCTTCTCAAGTTCAGTTTAGTGATTGACTTTGATATGATCACGAAAGTACATCATGTGCATTAGGGTGGCCCCCTCCCTCCATCACCTTCTGTTAAGTCAAATTCTTTGCTCATCTAAGGTTTCTTCTTCTTCCTCTGGAGTCCCTCTTTTGTCCCCTTTTCTCCCTAGCTTCCACATATTAGGGAGAGCATATGATTTTTACTTTTTGTGACTGACTAATCTCACTTAACATAATATTTTCCAGTTCCATCCATTTCCCTGCAAATAACATGATTTTGTTCTTCTTTATGGCTGAGTAAAATTCCATTTTGTAAATTGTGCAGCTATAAACATAAATACACATGCGTCAGTCTGATAGTTTGGTTTCCATTCTTTTAGGTAGATACCCAGAAGTGGTATTGCTGGGTCATATGGCAGGTTCCAGGGATAAACCTAACCAAAGAGGTAAAAGATCTCTATAAGGAAAACTATAAAAAGTTGAAAAAAGAAATCGATGAAGACCTTAGAAGGTGGAAAGATCTTCCATGCTCTTGGATAGGCAGAATAGGTTCAATCCCATTCATCTGAGGATCCTCCATATTTTTTTCCAAAGTGGTTGCACTAATTTGCAATCCCACCAACAATGTATTAGGGTTCCCACTTCTCCACACCCTCGCCAGCATTTGTTGTTGTTTGTGTTCTTGATGATTGCCATTCTGATTGGGGAGGTGAAATCTCAAGGTAGTTTTGATTTGTATCTCTCTGATTGCTAATGATGTTGAACATCTCCTCCTACATTTATTGGCCATTTGTATTTCTTCTTTTGTGAAGTGTTTATTTAGATCCTTTGCCCATTTTTTGATTGGGTTATTTGTTTTCTTAGCTTTGAGTTCTCTGTATATCCTAGATATTAGTCCTCTATCAGAAGAGTAGCTGGAAAAAATTTTCTCCCACTCTGTGGACTCTCTGTTGAGGCTCTTGATAGTTTCCTTTGATGCACAGAAGCTCTTCAGTTTAATGAAATCCCATGTATTGATCTTCCTTTGAGTTGCTTGTGACTTTGGGGTCTTGTTGAGAAAGTTTTTACCTGTGCCTATGTGATGTTGGCTTCATAGAATGTGTTTGGAAGGGTCCCTTTTCTTTCTATTTCATGGAATAATTTGAGGAGCATTGGGATTAGCTCTTCTATAAATGTTTTATAAAATTCACTTGGAAAACCCTGTGTTTTTGTTTGATGGTAAACTCTTTATTGCTGTTTCTATCTCTTTGTTATTGATGAGTTTAAGTTTTCTATATCTTCTTGACTTGATTTAGTAAAAGACAATACTCTTGTATCAGAGAAAACCCAATTTTGATCAAGTTCCAACTCTTTCCAATTGAACTTTTATTCAGACAAAAGAGGCAGACCATGTATTTTCAGGATGTAAGAGACCACTTCAGCTTTGTTGGCTCCCTGCTTCCATAGGTAAGAATCTTGACTCACAAGATGCCTTTTTAATTTTTTTTTTTTTTTTTTTTTTTTGCGGTACTGGGGATTGAACTCAGTGGCATTCTACCTCCAAGCTACACCCCCAGCCCTATTTTTTATTCTTTATTTTGAAACCGAGTCTCACTAAGTTACGGAGTGCCTCACTAGGTAGCTGAAGCTGGCCGCGAACCCGGATCCTTGGGTCTCAGCCTCCCAAATGCTGGGATTACAAGCGTGCGCCACCACGCCCGGCTGACCTTTTTAATTTTTATGTTACATTGTGTTCAATGGTACAAGTCAAATACAAGGATATACACGCTCTTTTTTGTGATATTTTCCAGCCTAAATGAGGCATCAAGGTATAAGTAAACAAATGTTCATAATCAAAATGACATGCTATATGCTCAATTCATATCAAAGAAAACTATTTTGGAGGAACTGAAATCAGAATATTATAATAACACACATATATCCATGTTCATAGCATCACAATTCACAATAGTCGAATTATGGAACCAACCTAGGTGTCCATCAGCAGATGAACGTATCATAAAATGATGGGATATATGCACAATGGAATTCTACCCAGCAACAAAGAAGAACAAAATTAAGTCATTTTCAGGAAAATGGAGGGACCTAGAGAGCATCATGGTAAGTGAGATTAGCCAGTCACAGAAAGTGAAGGGTCATCTGTTTTTTCTCATACACTAGGGAGTAATTGGAGTACAAGAGGAACTTTGGATAATGGAGGAGAAACCCCAGTGGAGTGATGGAGGGGGTCTAGGGAAGGGTCATGGGGGTAGAAGGAGAATTAATGAAGGAAACACTCGCATTGGTGTTAGGTACATATGTGAAATGACCAATGCCAGTCGCAATATCATGTGGGGGAAGCTCACCAAGTGATGTGTGCCTGTGTGTCCCTATCACTCTGAACTTCATTGTGATGTCAGACTGCAGTGCACCAATAAAAGTACTTTTTTAAAAAAAAGAAAACTCTTTTGGATACTATAACATGTTGATGATAACAACTACAACCACAGAATGCCAAGCTGTATATTGTTTTGCATGCTGCCTTTTATTTATTATGAAAGAATAGTCTATTCTCTCATATGCAGAAACTAGGGAGTAACTGGGATACCAGAGGGACTTCAGATAATGGAGGAAAAATTTCAGTGGAGCCAGGGAGGTGGTCTAGGGAAGGGGCGGGGGAGAGGGAGGATCAATGATGGAATCACTTCCATTGACATTATGTCCATATGTGAGAATAACAATGTCAATCTCAATATCTTGTATGGGGAAGGAGGAGTGGGGGGGGAGCGAAGGGAAAGCCCCCCAGGTGCTGTGTGCATGTATGTCACTATCACTGTGAGCTACATTATGATGTGAGACTACAGTGCATGAATAAAAGTATAAATACATTTAAAAAATAATAGTTTAATAAGCATATGATTTATATGGAAAAGCACCTCATGCTCATGGGTCAGACTTACTATTGTTAAGATGGCAACGTTCACCAAAGTTATCTACAGTGTCAATGTAATCACTATTAACATACCCAGTGATTTATCTGCAGAAATTGGGAAGCTCCTCCTAAAATTTATATGGAAATTCAAGGAACCCAAAAGAGCCAAAATGATCTTGAAACATACTAGTTTGGATTTTCATACTTCCTGATTTCAAAGTTTAATACAAAGCTACAATAATTAAGATAGTCTGCTGCCAGTACAAGAAGAGACATATAGGTCTATGGGATAGAATTGAGAACCCAGAAGTAAATCCTCGTGTATGTGGCCAACTGGCAAAGGTGCCAAGATCACTCCACAAGGAAGAAAGGGACAATTGGATCTCCACATTCAAAAGAAATAAAGTTCCCCAATGGAGCAAGGAGCAAGAGAGGGGGTCTAGGGAAAGATTTTGGGGGGGAAGAGGGGTTGGAAGGATAATTAATGAAGGAAACACTCCCACTGACATTGTGTACATATGTGAGAGTACCACAGGCAATCTCGATTTCAAGTATGGGGAAGGGGTTGGGAGGAAGGAAGCTGGAGGAAAACCCACCGAGTGCTGTGTACATGTATGCCACCATCACTGTGAACTACATTATGATGTGAGACTATAAAGCACCAACAAAAATATACTTTAAAAAAGTTTTATTGGAAAAAATATGAATAAATGAAGTTGGACCCCTACCTCACTCCACATACAAAAATTAACTCAAAATGGATCAAAGACCTAAAAGTAAGCACTAAAACTATAAAAAACCTTAAGAAGACATAACTCTTTCTTTATGACCTTGGATTAGGCAATGTTTTCTTAAATAAGAACCCAGAAACATAAGCAACAAAATTTGAAAATAGACAAATTGGACTTCATCAAAGTTAAAACATTTTAGTGTTCCAAAGCATACCATCAGTGAAAAAAATCCACAAAATGAAAGAAAGTATTTTTCCAATCATGTATCTGATAAGGCACTTGTATCTGGAATCTTTGAAGGACTTTTACAACTCAATAATAAAAAGACAAATAATATTACTTAAAAAATAGGCAAAGAATCTGAAAAGGCATTTCTCAAAAAATGTATAAAAAGTGTCCAACAAGTACATGAAATGTAAAGATGTTCCACATTATTAGCCATCAGGGAAATGCAAATTAAAACCACAATGAGCAGCTGGGCGTGGTGGTGCACACTTGTAATCCCAGTACTTGGGAGGCTGAGACAGGAAGATCTCCATGGCCAGCCTCAGCTACTTAGTGAGACCCTGCTTCAAAATAAAGAATAAAAAAAATAAGGCAAAGAGTGTAGCTTGGAGGTAAAATACCCCTGGGTTCCATCCCCAGTACCACAAAAATAAATAAATAAATAAATAAGTAAATTAAAAAAAAACACAATGAGGCGCTGAGCGTGTAACTCAGTGGTAGAGCACTTGCCTAGCATGCTTGGCTAGAACACACAAGACCCTGGGTTCAATCTCCAGCACTACACAGATACAGACAGACACACACACACACACACACACACACACACACACAAGAGATCCCTCACACCCATTAGGATGGCTACTATTTAAAAAAGGAAAACGAGTTTCCACAAGGATGAGGAAAAAGTGGGCCCCTTATGTTCGGCTGGTGAGAATATACACGAATGAAGCCACTTTGGAAAACAGTAACTCCTCAAAAGTTAAGCATAGCTAGGCGTGGTGGCGCACGCTTGTAATCCCAGTACTTGGGAGGCTGAGACTGGAGGATCCAGGTTCGCAGCCAGCCTCAGCTACTTAGTGAGGCTCTCTGCAACTTAATGAGACTCAGTTTGAAAATAAAGAATAAAAAAATAGGACTGGGGGTGTAGCTCCGAGGTAGAATGCCCCTGGGCTCGATCCCCAATACCACACACAAAAAAAGTTAAGCATAAGCTGGGGAGGCTAAAACAGGAAGACCTAAGGTTCACAGCCAGCCTCAGCAACTTAGTGAGACTCTGTTTCAAAATAAAAATAAGCCAGGCATGGTGGTACATGCTTGTAATCCCAGGACTTGGGAGGCTGAGACTGGAGGATCTGGGTTTGAGGCCAACCTCAGCAACTTAGTGAGGCTCTCCACAACTTAGTAAGACTCTCTTTTATAATAAAGAATAAAAAATAGGGTGGAGGTATAGCTCAGAGGCAGAGTTCAATACTGAGTTCAATCCCAGTACCACACACACACAAAAAAAACTATCAAGGTCATCAAAAACAAGGAAAGACTGACAAGTAGTCACAGGCAAGAGGAGCCTACAGAGCTATGACACCTAGCGTAATATGGAATTTTATGTGTGATTTTGGAACAGAAAGGACATTGTGTGAAAACTAAGGAAATCTGAGTAAAATCTGCACTTCAGTTAATAATAATGTATCACTATTTGACATTAATTATGACAAATGTACTATAATAAAGCAATGTGTTTATAGTTAACACCTTCAAAAAATAAAATGGAGGAAATTGAGTATGATGTATGTGAGAACTCTGTAATATCTTTGAAATGCTTCTGCATATCTTAAATTATTCTAAAATAAAGTATCTTTTTTTTTTCTTAATTCTTTTAAGAGGAAAGGAAGAGAGCTCCTCTTGGTGCTCACAGAAAGCAAAGCTTCAAGTTTCTCTAATTGTCCTGGTCAGTTTAAGCTGCCGTGACAAATTGTCATAGAAATTTAAGCTGGGTATTGTGGTCCATGCCTGTAATCCCAGTACTTAGGAGGCTGAGATAGGAAGATCATAGGCTCAAGGCCAGTCTCAATAACTTAGTGAGACCCTTAGCAACTTAGCAAGACCCTGTTCCAAAATAAAGAAATAAAGGGCTGGGGGTGTAACCCAGTGACAAGATATACCTCAGTTCAATCCTCGATATAGAAAAAAAAAATTTTCTTTCTCACGGTTCTGGAGGCTGGGAAGTTCAAGATCAGGATACCAAGAGATTTGGTTTCAGCGAGGGCTCTCTTCCTGGTTATGGTCTCCCATGGCAGGGAGTGGAGGGGGCCTCTCCTGTCTCATGTTATAAAGGCACAGTCCCATCATGAGAACTTCATCCTCATGACCTAATGACCTCCGAAACCTCCATCTCCAATACCATCACACTGAGGATTAGGGTTTCAACCTAAGAATTTGAATAGCACACAAACTTTCAGTCCACAGGGGTTGTTCCCTATCTAGGTTTATTTGATACCAGCTGTCATGTATGAGAATTGACCCCATATTTGTCCTGGACCCAAATATTCTGCCCACTAGTCCATCTCCAAAAAGGCTCAGTGACAACATCACCAAGAGAACAGGTCACAGAAAAGTAGCTAAAGACAGCCATGAACCGAAGCCTTCAGGCTGGATAAACCAGCACTAACATGGTATCTTTGCCTCTTTTCTGATCATCAACACCCTCCAGGAAGCAGCCAGGACAGAGAGACAGGACTATCGAGAAGGTGGGAATGTTATTACTGACAAGATGGTCAGCACCACCCAACACATGAGGTGCAGAGCATTGGCAGAAGACCTCTCTGGACCACGTAATGGGCTCGGGAGGAGGGGTGCCTGCTCTGTGGCCTACCAAGCCCAAAGTTCTTCCTCTCCACGGCACAACGACACAGCCAGGTGGTGGAACAGCAGTTAGCTAAGAGACCCGGGGAGAACGTTCCTATAAACTATGGCTTCACCGCCGCCGCCAAAGTCATCATTTGCTCACCATGCACTCATTAAGCTCCTACTGCATGCCAGGACTTTATTCACAGTAGTTCGAATTCTCTCAACGGCAGAAGGAATTGTTCCTATGCCCACTTCACAGGTGTGAAACCAAGGCAGAGACAGAGTTACTTCTCCAAGAGCACACAGGGCTGGGGGCAGGAGCAGCGCAGCGTTCTCCCTCCCTGTCCTGTGTCACGGGACTCTCAATTATTGCCTGACCTGCATCTTTGACAGTGCATGGGTTTCAATTTGCTGTCCCTAATTGGAATCAAATATTTTTGACTCTAGAAATAAATACAGTTAAACAGTGGTCCGTGCACAGAATAAATGAATGTCTGTTGCTAAGGAGACATGAGGAAGGAGAAGGGAGGATGGGAGACAGATTCCAGCCTCACAGACCCTCCCACCCCTGCTAGACTGCCTGAACTGCCACAGGGGCCAGGCACGTGAAGAACCGAGAGAAACCCAACTGCCGAGCGACAGGGACAGCTGCCTCTCCACCCTGGCCAGCTGCAGACCCATGGGACCAGTATGCTGCCCGAGAAAAGTTGGGAATCTCTAAAAAAAAATCCAAAGCCAGGCATGGTGGCGCACGCTTGTAATCCCAGCACTTGGGAGACTGAGACCAGAGGATCCGGGTTCAGGGCCAGCCTCAGCTACTTAGTGAGACCCTGTTTCAAAGTAAAGAATAAAAAATAGGACTGGGGGTGTAGCTCAGAGGTAGAATGTCCCTGGGTTCAATCCCCAGTACTGCAAAAAAAAAAAAAAAAAAAAAAAAAAAACACAATCAATTGTAATCACTGGCAGCCACAATGAGTTGTGGCCGTGAGTTGTGAATAGTGTCCTCCAAAAGGGCATGCCCCCTGGAAACTCCAGATGTGAACGTGACCTTATTTGGAAATAGAGTTCTTGCAAGTGTAGTGAAGGTAAGAAGGGAGATGCGATCCAACAGGAGTATGTGGGCCCCAAATCCATTGAATGTCCTTCTAAGAGGCAGAAAGGACCCACAGAAGCCGGGCGTGGTGGCGCACGCTTGTAATCCCAGCATTCGGGAGGCTGAGACCGGAGGATCTGGGTCTCGGCCAGCCTCAGCTACCTAGTGAGGCACTCCGCAACTTAGTGAGACTCGGTTTCAAAATAAAGAATAAAAAATAGGGCTGGGTGTATAGCTCAGAAGTAGAACGCTCCTGAGTTCAATCCCCAGCACCGCAAAAAAAAAGAAAAAAAAAAAAAAAGAAAGGACCCACAGAAGACACCGTGAAGGTAGAGGCAGGTGCACAGCAGCCAGGAGAGAGGTATGGGGTGTCGCTCCCTCAGGCCTCCAGGGGATCCAACGCAGCTGCCACCTTGCTTCCACCGCTACCTCCAGAACGATGAGAAATTACATTTCTGCAGTATTAAGCCACCCAGTTTGTGGTAATTGGTTATGGCAGCCCCGGAGAACTAAAACAGAAATGAACTTTAATTTTTAATACTACCACATGAGCCAACAAAATCTCTGTGTGCGCAGGGCTGGGCCTGTGAGTCACCAGTCACACCAGCCGGAGTCAAAGGGCACCTCCTGCCACGTCTCCCAAAATGATGGCAGTACTCCTCCCCCAAACAGCTCTTCAGAGACCGAACCGCTCTTCTGAGCTCCAGGTCGGTAATGCCAACGGGCACCTTCATTTGCAAGACTTGCAGGCAACTCCAGCTGAAGGCGTCCATGACCTGGCTGCCATCCCTCACCGCAAGGGATCACGGTGACCACTGGTGCGCTGCAGCTGGTCAGGGAGGCCAGCTCCCAAGAGCTGGTCATTAAATATTCAGGAATGTCCCTGCCCCTTGAAACCAGCCACAATGGGATTATGTGTACCTCCAAAGTTGGCCGGTCCTATGAATGGGGGGCAGTTTTTTTGGAAAGCCAGTTTACCAACACCCCCTGAAGCCTCTGTGCTCTCCATCTTTCAGGTGAGAAAGCTCACATATATTTTATTTCACGCTCTCTGGCTCTGCATACTTCACACCCAGCCACCAAATCCCATTAATTCCCTCTCTGCAAAGTGTGGTTTGAGTCCCTTCCTCTCCCTTTCTACTGCCCTGGCTCTAGCTCAGGCTCATCTTTCTTGCATTTGAGCTGCTGCCAGGGCTTCAAGATTTTCACCACCCATTACAATCCTCAAACAAGGAGTTAGACATAAATGTCTCTCCTTAGACATTTTTAACATCTAAATGCCTTTGCTTGGCATTCAGAGCTATGCTAGTTGGGTTTCTTTCCATTGCAAATGGCAAAAACTCGCTCACACAAAGGCACTTGCTAATTCTTAAAACTAGGAAGCCCAAGGCTAAGGAGGCTGCTAGTACAGCTGAACCTGCCTAACAGGCACTCTGGCTGCCCTTTCTTTTTTTTTTTTTTCTTCTTTTTCTTTTCGGTACTGGGGATTGAACTCAGGGGCATTCTACCTCCGAGCTATACCCCTAACCCTATTTTTTATTCTTTATTTTGAAACCGGGTCTCACTAAGTTGCAGAGTGCCTCACTAGGTAGCTGAGGCTGGCCGGGAACCTGGATCCTCCGGTCTCAGCCTCCCGAATGCTGGGATTACAAGCGTGCGCCACCACGCCCGGCTTCCGGCTGCCCTTTCTAAGTGCACTGGCTCTTCACCTGCGCCTGAGATGCCCTATGTGTAGCCCACAGCAGGATAAAGCTGGGCATCTCTGCCGTTATTTTGTATCTGTCTCCTTTATTACCTTAAACTTTCGGTCAGGTCCCTGCTCAGCTCTGCACCTAGGCATGGAATCCTTTAAGGAGAGTTCATCTAAGATCTAGTTAAACAAGGTTCATTAGCCCTACATTTCCCCAACCTATTTTGTCCCCCTTGGAGACTGGAGTGAGATTTGTGGCTTCCTGTGTCAGACTCCCGGAACGGTGCCTAGAAGTCTCCAGCCATCGCCCCCTTCCAGGATCACGGGTCGGATGGACAAACACTCATCAAGAGGTGGAAATTGCCCCTCGAGGGATAAAGAAAAGACTTCTCTGGAGCTACCTCGCAGAACCAGAACTGAGAAAGATCAAGCGGACCACAGTGAAACCCGGACTGCTTAATGACGCCTGCCTCTGGCCCGGCCCCAGTTCTTCCTCTATTTTAACCTAAAACTCATGTCAGCACCCTAAAGACAGGGCTGAGATGCTGGATCTCACTGTTTCACCCAATGTAGCCAGCCACATTAATTACATCTTCCCTTCCTGCTTCTTATCGTTACTTTTTCAGTTTGGTGTGTGGAACGAGTGGCCGGACCTGGTTAATTGGGATCCCCAGCGCCAGGCCTTGGGCCTGGGACACTGGTAACGCTGTGGCTTGTTCCTCACTCCGTGGCCCAGCCTCTCCGGGGGATGCATGTGGCACCGTGCTAAGCTACTCCACCATCCCTGGCACAGCCAACGCCAATCAGCAGACCTCCAGCTGATGTTCAGCCATGTGCACAAGCCCTGCCAAGATCAGCTGAGCCCCACAGACTTGAGAGCTAAATAAATGCCCATTGTCATTTGCCGCTGCGGTTATGTGGTTGCTTGTTATGCAGCATTATTGAGGCATTAAGTAACTGTTACACTTAGTTAACTCATTGCAGAGAATTTCTCTCTGTGTCTATATAACAACCTTAGGGAACACTAATTGGCTTTGCTTGTGCCCTATGCCCAGCCTCTGCACAAGGAATCAGAAAGTCTCCTTGAACAGCCCAGGTCCCATCATGGTGTGTATGTGTGTGTGTGTGTGTGTGTGTGTGTGTGTGTGTGTGTGTGTGCGCGCACACACTCGGGCACACACAGCACTGGGGCTTGAACCCAAGGGCAGTCTACCTCCGAGCTACACCCCTAGCCCTACTTTTCTATTTTTTATTCTTTATTTTGAAACAGGGTCTCACTAAGTTTCGGAGGGCCTCACTAAGTAGCTGAGGCTGGCCACCAACCTGCAATCCTCCTGTCTCAGCAAGTACTGGGATTACAAGCATGTGCCACCCCACCTGGCAGGTCACCATGATTGACAGCTTCACAAAGACTCCATGGACGAGGAGAGCAGAACTGCATGCCATGAGGAATTCCCGCTCCTTCCCTGCCTTCTCCCCTCTTCTCCTCCAAGCATTTCTGCTTCCTCATTCTGAACCACTGGCTGTTTTCTAAGCCCGTCACCTGCTTTCCTATCTCTATACCTTTGCTCACACTGATCCTTCTGCCTGCAATGCCTTCCTCCCCGCTCCTTCTTCTGTGCAGCCTTCTCTACTCTCCAGACCCAAAAAGGAGAGAAGACCAAGGGTTGGGGAGAAAGACAGAGCCCAGGGCGCAGGGCAGGACCACTCACGGAGCCCTTCCTGGGCGCTATCCGGAGATCACCAATCCACACGGGAGCCCAGGACCCAGATCTGCGGCAATGACAAGAGCTAAGGCCTGTGGGCAAGTCCAACGCCCTACACCCCCTGGCAGGGCCAGCTCAGGGATGGACAGAGGAGGCAGGGCACAGACAAGCCAGGGAGTAGGAGGCAGGGGCACAGCTGGCAAGGGAATCCACACTTAGGCAGAGAGCTTGCACTTCAGAGGCCTGGAGGTTGGGTTCTCAGAATCCAAGGGGCTGAAAGCAACAATGACCACAACACAGTGACACTTTTCAGGACTGTGCAAAGAGCTGATCTGCACTATCTCATTTAAGTCCCACAACACCCTGGTGAAGTGGGTGTGACCCTCGTTCATGTTATACAGAGAGAAGAGGAAGAGATGATGCCCCGCCCTGCCCCCCAGCTAGTGAGCAGCAGAGCAAGAATGCAAGTCCAGGCTTCTGACTACAAAACTCACCTCCTATTTTTTTTTTCTTTTCAGTACAAGGGATTGAACTCAGGGGTACTCCACCACCAAGCTACATCCTCAGATCCCTACCCCTTTTTTTTTTTTTTTTTTTTTTTTTTGCAGTACTGGGGATTGAACTCAGGGGCATTCTACCTCCGAGCTACACCCCCAACCCTATTTTTTATTCTTTATTTTGAAACCGAGTCTCACCAAGTTGCAGAGTGCCTCACTAGGTAGCTGAGGCTGGCCGCGAACCCGGATCCTCTGGTCTCAGCCTCCCGAATGCTGGGATTACAAGCGTGCGCCACCACACCCGGCTTTCCCTAGCCCTTTTTAAGTTCTTTATTTTGAGACAGGGTCTTGCTAAATTGCCCAGGCTGACCTTGAACTTGTGTTCCTCCTGCTTCAGCCTCCTGAGATTGCAGATATTACAGCCACACATGTCTGTAATAACCATGGCATGTTCTTGCTCTGGATGGGATAGGACTTATCACTTCTGAAAACCTCAGCTAGCTGCCTTCAGACTGGCCTAGATCTCTGCCTCCGGGCGCTTTCCTAATGTTAGGTAATCTGATTTCACACCTGACCCCCTCAATGCCCAGCTGAGGACCCCCCTCCTCCAAGAAGACTCCCAGGTGAAATTCATCCCTTCTTTATTCCCGTAGCACTTTGTTTCTCTCTCTGCTCAGGCATTTGGCCCCTTCTTCTGGTTCCAAGGTGACATCTGTGCTCCACTCTCTCCCCTCTGGCTGTGTCACCCTGGGAGGACTGGCCACTGGCTGGTCCCTAGGGCATCTGGCCCCAGGCAGCAGATGCTGAACTATCCCTTGCTGACTGGAAAGTGTGTGCTGGTATTTACCGGCTCCATTGACCTGAATCTAACAAAGTGGCCTAGTGAATCCATCTTCTGCCCATGAGCAGATTCCTGGGAACTGTGTTGCGTGCTTAGGGAACACAGCAGTGCGGTGCTTCCAGCCAGAGCTGTGCTTCACGGAACCCCAGATTGAAGATCATACCCCACCGATGAGCCGCAGGCCCTTCCTCTGGCCCAGCTGTCAATCAACTGGGAATGGTTGTCTCCTCCTCAGGAAAAGAAGGAAGACAGCCCTCTTTCACTGAGGGGGGAAAAAAAATCTAAAAGCTTTCCCCTGTGTGGCGGCTATGCCCAGCGGGTATTTGGTCCTTTTTGATTGAGTGATGTTTTTAAATGTTTGCCTCCAGCAAATTAGAGACACAATGACACTGTGACTTAACAGGATTGGTCATGCACGCATGTCCTGTGCTCAAACTGCATTCCACCATTTAAGGGAACTGAGGCCTGAGGCTGGCAGCAGAGGTGAGATAATTACCTCTCCATCTCCGCAGACTTCTCAGGCACAGAGCCACAGATTAAACACACAGGCTCCTCACTGACACTGGGGTTTCAGATAAGCAATGAATACATTCAACATAAGTATATCCCAGGCAATATTTGGGATATACTTAGACTTAAAAAAAAAAATTTAACCAGGCAGCCTGCCACCTGATTTGATAAAGACGGTAATACTGTCGAGGCAGGATCTTTAAAATGTTGAAGCCCAGGATCCCAGGACTTTTTCTGGGTGACAGAAGGAAGATCGGAGAAGACATAAACATGGAGTCATCCCGGCTATTTGGAATTCACAAACGAATGTCCAACCACAAGGCATAAAAAGCCGGATCCAACACTTGGTGCCATTCACACAAAATATTTTTTACGGGTATAATAGCTTGGATTAAACCCATTAGCACACTTAAATTAATTCCGTACTCGGCATAATAGTACACGGCTCTCTCCCACTTGCTTTTCCCAGGGGAATATTTGACCACTTACGTCAGTCTCCTGCTTGAACGCTCGGGGAGACCAACTGTGTGACAGTTATTGATTTTTGATGAATGACAAAGCTCTCTCTTCTGGGCTATTACTGCTTTGTTTTCAAACCTGACTTAATCGCTCGATGATTTTTTATGTTTGGGCCTTTTTTTTTTCCTTTCCAAAGAACTAAATGCAAAGTGTTTATTCTCCAAAGGCCGTAAACAGAGCTTGCGGGTCTCGTTTCTATGACAACCCCACTTGATGCAGCAAACCTAGATTATCTCTAATGACAGACATGAAGTTTAAATTGCACATTCTGAACAAACAGTGCTCTGCTGACCTTTTATTGAAAAATGGAATCCAGGGTGATTAGCATAGTGTGTTATATAAAAAGGAAAACCGTGTATTGGTGGGCTTTATGCACCGGCGATTAGCTGCACCACTAGTCTTTAACAAACTGCTTGCCAGGATGGAGAGCTTGGGAAATTAAGATTTGCCATCTATCATTTTCAAATTCAGTAAAATCTGCAGCCGTAATTGCACTAAGCAGTTTTCAAATAACACATGTGGCTGTTTCTCTTGCTTAGTCAATTGAGACTTCTAGCAGGGGAGCAAGTAAGGAGAGGAAAATTTTACTCATTGTACAAAAAAAAAAAAAAATCATAATAATTGTTGGCTCCAGGAGCTATTCTGAAACAATCTCTACCTCTTAATCCCCTCACATAATTCCTAGAGGAAGCCTAGGTTCTCGCATCTCCTGGCAGCTACCACCTGGAAACCACCCGTTAGCGGTGCCAGTGTGGTGGGTTAACCAGAATCGGGGTCTAGATGGGGCCCACCCACTGGGTACCTGGCACCGAGTTCTCTGCTCTTATCGACCGACAAATGAAGGGCTGGAAAGTAAACCACCTGGTTCAAAACCACCTGGTTTTGCCTCTGACCTCTTGATGACCTTGGCCAAATGACCTAGCCTTTCTGAGAGCTGATTTCCTTGTCTACGCCTTGCGAGTCAGAGTAACAGGACACACTTCACAGGGTCATCGTGAGGATTAAGGAAGTGATACCTGAGACTGACGGGGCCAGCCCTCTGGCTGGTAGCTGCCCTCCCTGCACCTGTGCAGGCTCTGTCTTCATTTCCATGGAGCATTCCTAGCAGGACTTCTCCAAATTGTGCTTTTGAGATTTCATGAGACAATACAGAGCATGGAAGCAGATCCACTTATTCCTTCAACCACAATTACTGAGCACCAACTTTATAGGACTACGTTGCCAACTATGACATCATATGACCACACGATGCCCACCATCTGACAAAAGCAGACCGTCAGCTGCCAGCACCAACTCCCCTGGCTGTGTGGCTTTGTACATGTCATCTAATCTCTACGAAATGCTACATACATCTTCTGATCCTCGGAACAACCCAGGGTGAAAGAGACCATTCTCTTCACTCCTGCTTCACAAATGGGGAAACTGAGGCTGGGGGTCATTAAGAGGTGGCCAAACGGGGTGCACTGGAGTTTGCCATGGCACTTTCAAGTCATCACAATGCCCGCCCACAGACGCTTTGCTGGACCCCTGCACCCTTGGCCACCCGAATCTCCCTGGCTCTTGGCTACCGTTCCCGGGCCCAGCCTCCCTGTGAACCTCTGCCTGGGGCTGCTGGGCGCTCCCTGGGCTCCCACAGGAGCAGACAGTAGGGGCCATGTCCTCCATTCTGTCCTCCCCACCCCCACCTGCAAGCCAGGGGACAGGCTTCACCTCTGCTTTGCAATAGTGCTCAGGATACCGTCTCCCCGATGCGCACAAAGCACCAGGCCCACCAGGCCCAGCCAGCCTGGCTTCCATGACCTTCACCCCACAACACAGTCCCTCCCAGCACCCATCTCTGCCCAGGCAGGCACCTCTCCTATAAACCTTGTTTTCCCTCCTTCCACCCAAAGGAAATATCCTTCATGCATAATTTTTTTTTTAATTTCCTAACGACTTAAAAGACACAGAGTCCACAAGCTGCTGGGCTACATGGCTGTACTATCACCCCCCTTTCTCAGAGGAGACACTGAGCTCAGGAGGCAGGTGACTTGCCGGAGGCCCCACCAAGGTAATAAAGGATGTGGCCAAGGCCTGAACCTCCCCAGGCTGTTCCCAGCCCCAAATACAACGCTCTCTTCCCAGTCCGTCCCTCGATGCTGGTGAGAGCTGAAATGTTCAAGTTTTATGCAGGAATTATGCAAACCCCCAATTTATCAAGGGTCACCAACCAGTTATTTTTACAGGCTGGGTTTCCTGTAAAAGCCCAGGTCTCATTTGCTGTGACACATGATTATCCTTCAGAATGTAACTGCAAACGGGACCTGAATCAATGAACCTGCAAAGTGTGTCCCTGCCAGAGCAGCCACAGGGCAGGGGAGGACCTGACAGCCTGTCACAATGCCAGGCGGGGCCCCGGATGGTGTCAGGGGCCCTGATCCCTGCCCCCAAACTGTGAGTTCTCCACTCAGGACCCTGCGATCTCAAAAGAGATATGGTGTGTCCTCCCAGCAAGTGAGAGACCACAGGCGTTTCTCCAAGGTCCCTTCATTATTCCTGGCTCCCACGAGCAAAGCTTCCTCATCACTGAGGATGCCCCAGCTCTCTCTGGGAAGATGGGGTGAACCACATCTGGCTGCGGCCTAGATTTCCTAAATAGAAGCCAGATGTGCACAACCTGAGCCTCAGGAGAACTGCATCAGAAACTCCACAGTTCTGCTAAAGGTGCCGCCCGATCTTCCCATCAGGGGAGAAGGATGCACCCAAGATTCAGAGTCCTTTACCACGAAAAGCTCCCACCAGCCTTCCTGGAAAATGACAGAGAATACAGCTGGTGTCTGCTCCAGCATTTGGCAGCAGAAGCAACTGGAGCCCTGGCTCGAAGAAGAGCAAGAACTAGGAAAGCAGAGGGGGTGTTTGCTGTTCTCTTCCTGGAGCAAAACTTATCCCAAACCCCTGCATTCTGAACAGGTTCTGGGAAGAGAAGAACGCCATTTTACTGTAGAGAGACCTGGCAGGCAGCCCTCGAACCGAGCCGTCACCTGGTGTTGTGGTTTGGGTTTGAAATGTCTCCCAAAGTTCATGCAGCCGGGTTCGGAGGTTTGTCATGGCTGGAGGCGGGTCCCTGAGAGTGTGGCTTTGGGGATTATACAGGTCCCTGGTCCCCTCCCCTAGGGAAGGAAGGAAAAAAAGAAGTGTCCGGGTAAGGAGAGGGAAGGAAAGAGGAGAAACTATCACGGATCAGAGGAGGCCAAGGAGACACGACAACTAAAAGCCACATGGGATCCTGGCCTGGGTCTTGGAATAGAAATGGCCATCAGTGGGAAACACTGGGGTCACCTGAATCAAATCCCAACTTAGTTACTAGTGATGACACACCAGTGCTAATTCCCAAGGTCTGATAAACACACCACGGCTGAGTAAGATGTAACTGAGGGGGGTACAAAGGAATCCTCTGTATTACCTTTGAGACCCCTGAATAATGCTAAAATTACTTCACGCTGGGCCCAGTGGTGCATGCCTGTAATCCCACCTACTTGGGAGGTTGAAGCAGGAAGATCGCAAGTTTGGGGCCAGCCTTGGCAACTTAGCGAAACTCTGTCTCAAAAATTTTTTTATTACTTTTTTTTTTTTTTTTTTTTTTTTTTTTTGTGGTACTGGGGATTGAACTCAGGGGCATTCTACCTCCGAGCTACACCCCCAGCTCTATTTTTTATTCTTTATTTTTTGAAACAGGATCTCCTTAAGTTGCGGAGTGCCTCACTAGGTAGCTGAGGCTGGCCGGGAACCCGTGTTCCTCCTGTCTCAGCCTCCCAAATAATG
>PVLC010021809.1:0-27497 GCA_004027655.1 Graphiurus murinus
AAGTGTAACTGGCAAAAATTTTCTCCCACTCTGTAGGTTCTCTGCTGAGGTTCTTGATAGTTTCCTTTGCTTTGCAGAAGCTCTTCAGTTTCATGCAGTCCCATGGATTGATCTTCCTTTGAGCTGCCTGTGCTTTTGGGGTCCTGCTGAGGAAGTTTTTACCTGTGCCTATGTGTTCAAGTGTTGGTCCTATGCCCTCGATGCATGTGTATCTATGTTTATAGCAGCTCAATTTACAATAGCCAAACTATGGAAGCAGCCAAGATGTCCAACCACAGATGAATGGATTACAAAACTATGGGATATGTACACAATGGAATCTTACTCAGCCATAAAGAAGAATAAAATCATGTTCTTTGCAGGGAAATGGATGCAACTGGAAAACATTATGTTAAGTGAGATTAGTCAGTCACAAAGAGTTAAGGAGCATATGTTCTCCCTAATATGTGGATGCTAGGGAGAAGATGGGGCATAGGAGGGTCTCCAGATGAAAAGGAGAGATCCTCGATAAGCAAAGAAGTTGATTTAATTGTAGTGGACGCATGGGGCAGAGGGACACCCTAAAGCACATGATGTACTTATACAATCATATCAAGGTCACTCACTGAAGTGAACTTGAGGGGGAGGGAGGGGGAGGGAATGGGGTGGGAATTGGGGAAGGGGTCACATGAGAATTGTGTGCAAATATGTTGTTAACAACTAGTACTTAACAAAGATGTATGCTATATTGCACGAATTACTACAATAAAAAATTATAATAAAAAAAATCCTTTTCTTTTTTTTCATCTTTTCCCTTATTTGGCGCATTGTAATCACACATCTTTGTTAGGTACAAGCTAGTTTAGGTAAAGATATCCATACATACAAGTTGTTAACAACTTGTACTTAACAAAGATATATGCTATGTTGCACGAATTACTACAATAAAAAATTAAAAAAAAAAAGAAGTATTGTTTCTTCCTATAGAATATATCCTCAGGAGAAAACATATTTTGACTATAAGAAATTATTAGGGAAATACTTACATAGAGCTTGTTTCTATGCCTATAGTGTTTCTGTAAAAACAAAAAACAAAACAAAACAAAACAAAACAAAAAAAGGTTAAAAAAATCAGTACATGTGTTATGAAGTTTTCCACTGAAATAATGCATCTTACTTCTCCACATGAATCATCACACTGGGAAAAAGAAAATAAGAAATTAATTAAAATCTCAATTTTATACTTCAGGATTCAGTATAAAAATGTACTGTTTGCCACAATTTTAACTAAAGAATATGAATTCAAAATATTGGGTAGATGATACACTGAACTGCTAATTCTTATTTATAGCACTACTAAAAGGAGTGAAAGAAAGCTTTTTCTATAATCAATGTACTATACTAAAAAATTATACATTTCAGTCTATATCTTTTAAATATATAAAATGGAGGGAAAATTATAGATGAGAGATGAAAATTTAAACTAAAATTTTGGATACTTATATTGAAATTTAATTAGTAGATCAGAAGTACTTATATACAAATATTTGATTGGCTGATCAAGTGTGTCATTATTCCTTTCTCTGTCCTTTTTAGTTTTTTTTAATTTTCTCTTCCATTTTTTAGTTACAATAAGTGATAAATGGTAGTCTCATAAGCTGCCTGCTTAAAATATCCATAGAATTAATGAGTTTTTAAAATACTATCATTTTTTTTGTTTATGTGACAAGTTTCCCAGTAAGTAGCTGTATGAGAAAATGAGAGGAAGGAAAATGGGAGGAATAGAATGAGAAAAAGGAAGAAAAAAAGGTGCAAGATAAATGAAGAACTTTGTTAGTGACTTATAGTATTAAATGAAAATACAAGTCAAACTGTCACCATTTGGTAGATCTATAGTAATTTTAAGGTTGAGATATAACAGCTTTATGTGTCTGGCTGATAGAAGTGCACCTAACTTGAGCAGATAGGATATGCAACAGATGACTTCAAAATTCATCTTTTGACATACTGAAAGCCTTGGGTTGCCTTTCAGTAGATTTTTTTTTATCACTTTTACTTCTAATTTCTTGTGGATAAGAGGTTCTTGCTGTCATTTTCACAGTATTGAAATTGAAATTAGTTCTGAAACACTTTAAAATATTTTTATTAAATGAAAATTATTTGGGTGTCCAAGAGTAGGTACTGAAGATTTTTCCATGTCATTATTGAACTTCCACAGCATAATTCAAATTATATAAGCATATAAAACATACAAAGTTATAAAGTCACATTCACATGAATTTAAATACCAGCCAGAATTCAGGGAATAAGACAGAATCCTTACTAACTATGAGAACACATTCTTAACAATTTACTGATATACTTACAATTATGGAAACTATGAGAGCCATGGTGAAGGCAAAGACCAGGAACTTCATATTTGACTAATTCCTATGAAACATTGACTAATTCCCAGTAACATTCCCTCCTCCCTTTTTCATGCAGAAAACTTATATTGATCATACTGTTCTTCAACGCACCTGAGAAAATTTTAGAGATTCAAAACAATTGAAACACACTATCCTACCTCCGGGAACTTAGGGATTGGTTGGGGATATTGATGAGTAAACAGGAATGCTTGAAAATGATAACATTAAAGTGTTCTAAAAACACTTAACTTCTTCCATAGATTAACAGAATAGGAGAATTAATAAACAAAGAAGAGATAGTTTAAAATAGTTTATTCAGAATGAGTGAAATGTTATTTGGAAGACTGCAAATAAATAAAACTAGGAGAGACAGGATTCTATACTGAAGTACTAATAGTTCAGCAGGTAAAGAGTGAAGAATTGGAGACAGGGTGACCATTCAGATTTTGTAAGAGTATAGGAACTTAGATAATGCCATTAGGAATGATGAAGGGCATCATATAAGAAATATTTAGAGAGAATGATAAATTATAAGGACTGGTATTGTAATGAAGTCACTGAAAACGAATCAGTTTTCTTTCTTGAAAATTAGAACATTAATTATATTATTTAGAGAAAGCTCCAACTGAAAAGTGATAGAAAAATATTTGTATCTATTTTGAGAAGTTGAACTCTATTTGCATATAAAAATAGAACAGGGAAGATTAAAAGTAAGTGGTCTTCTAATACAAAGAGAAAGATACATAGGATGCAATATGCTTATGTAGGTAAATTGATGGATAGATATAGAATGTATTTGTAGTTAAAGAGCTTTAGAAAATATTTCTTTTTTTCAGTACTGGGGATTAAACCCAGATGCATTCTACTTCTGAGCTACACCCCCAGGCCTAATTTTAAAAATTTGAAACAGGGTCTCACTAAGTTGCAGAGAACCTAATGAGCATGAGAATAAGACAAAGTTGTATACTATTACCACCATTATTCAATATAGTATTGGAAATTTTGGCTAGAGAAATGAGGCAAGAGGAAAAAATAAAAGGGATACAGGGAGAAAAAGACCGAGATAAATTATATCCCTGCTTGGAAAACTCTCAAGGATCCACCAAAAGTTGCTTAGAACTGGTAAACAAATACACCAAAGTAGTAAAATAAAAAAAAAATGACATACAAAAATTAGTATCTTTTCTAAACACTGAAGAAGAAATTGGCAAAACAATTTCATTTGCAATAGTTTAATAAAAAACAAAAACTTAACTCAAAAAGTCTAAGAACAAACCTAAACCAGGAAATGAAAGTTGAAATACCTCTACAATAAAAATTACAAAATAATAGAGAAAGAAATTAGACACTGTAACTTGGAAAGATCCCTTCTTCCTCATGTTCACAGATTGAAATAATATTGTTAAAATATCTATACCACTGAAAGTAATCTATAGATTCAATGCAATCACATCAAAATACCAAGTACATTATTCATATAACTAGAAAGAACAATAACAAAATTTGTACGAAATCACAAATAGTTCCTAATGGTAAAAGAAATTTGTAGCAAGAATAACAATGCTAGAGGCACCACAATAGATTATTAAAATATACAACAGAGCCATTGAAATGAAAACAGTATGGTAATGACATAAACATAAACATGTAGACCAGTGGAATATAATAGAAGATTCAGGAATAAATCCAAACTTCTACAGCCATCTTATTCTAGACAAAGAGGCAAAAAATATACAATAGGAAAAGATGGCCTCTTTAACAAATGGTGCTTGGGAAAATGGACATCCACCTACAGAAGATTGAGACTAGATCCATGCTTCTCACCCTGTGTAAAAATCAACTCAAAATGAATGAAAGATTTAATGTAAAGACTGAAACTTTGAAAATACTGAAGAAAAAACACAGGAAATATGGTTCAAGATGTTGGTATAGACAATAATATCTTGAACAGGACTCCAATAGCATGGAAAACAATAGCAAGAATTGACAAATGAGATTTTATCAAAGTATAAAGGTTTTGCAAGGATATAAACAATTAGCAGAGAGAAAAGACAGTCCACAGAATGGGAGGAAATCTTTACCAGCCATTCATCTGACAGAAAATTAATATCCAGATATACAATCCTCTTAAAAACAATTGCAGAAAGTACTTTCATATCTATCACCTAGTTAAATATTAAATATTTTATGTAAATAATATTTTTAGTTTCCTACATCTGAGGTGAAAATTAAACTCAGACAATTTGAGTTATTTTTTGTTAGGTCGTGTAGCTAGTAAATTGCAAAATTCCAACTCACACATAGACCTTCTATATGCAGGGCCACATTTTTGTTGAATACTGATGTCTTGTGCTTAACCATCATGAATTCTGAACTATAGTTATTAAGTATGGTGAAATTCTGACATTATATACCTCGCCAAAGGAATTTGAGTTCTCAGGCAAGTCAACACTGGAACAAAATGCATATTTGTCCATATGTGTGCTCTGACACAGCAACAGTAAAACTGTTTCACAAACAGTAACTTTAGAGGGCCAGGGATTCAGCTCAGTATTATATTACTTGCTTACCTTGCAGAAGACCCTCTGTTCAATACCTAACACTGCAAAGAACAACAACTAAACCTGCAGTTTAAGGTCTAGGTTTCTAAGATTATGAGGATTCTTTAAGTCACTACCATTTTATTAAATAACTGACTATATTTTAAATTTTTTTATTAATTATTAAATGTGATATTTATAGTCATTGATTGGCTTAAAGTGATTTGTCCTAAAGGATTATTTTTTTCCTAAAATTGCTATATGTTTTACTGTTTCTGACATTTATGTATTCTTTGCTAATGCCCATAATTATAATTGTTTTTAAGAGATCCATTTAAATATCTTTGTCTCCTGAAGATGATAAATCTTTCAATACCTTTGCATCCCTGTGAATTAGCTTAAAGTTTAAAAGTCATGCTTGCCTTAACGCCAGGCGTGGTGGCGCATGCTTGTAATCCCAGCATTTGGGAGGCTGAGACCAGAGGATCCGGGTTCGCGTCCAGCCTCAGTTACCTAGTGAGGCACTCCACAACTTAGTGAGACCTGGTTTCAAAATAAAGAATAAAAAAATAAATAAAAATAAAAGTCATACTTGCTACTTCTCTAACCACCTGGAGAACCTCTGAGCAGTCATTTGTCTTGGGTAGATATGCTCTTAATGTATTCTCTAAGCCTGTTACCCTCTTTCTATACTTTATTGTCCCTTTTAGCCTATAGTAAGTAATCATTTTCCCTTTCCACATTGTACAAATACCATCCATAATTCTGTTTTTCAAGCTGTGTCCAGTCTTCCCTTATACTTTCCTAATAAAAGTGTAGTAAACATTTCACATTTGTAGATTCTGCTCTATAACATCTGCTTTGAACTAAATTTTCCTAGTTTATATCATTCTCACTTTTTTTGATAATTGTACTTTGTTTACTAATTGGTCTTTCTACTTCTTACTTGACATTTTATAACTCATATTCAGACTATTCTTAGTTCTGAGAAACAGCTATAGCAAGTCATTGTATAGCATGAAAACATTTCGATAACTTTTTATTCTACATAGACTATAATCCAAGACATTAGTGGAGCATTCAAGGCCATTTGTAATATATTTATTGGTAACTATCTGTGGCCTCATTTCTTTCCTTATAAGCCAGCTACAACTTTTCTTAAAAGAATACTATATTTTCATGCCTTCCCGACTTTACTCATATATCTCCTGACAAGGTACACTTTTTCTTTATAGGTTCTGATTAGTAAATTATATACATATATATATATATATGTATATGTATATATTCTCAAGAATGTGTTCAAATTTCAACATTCCTGTGAAATTCCAAGTATCTTATAGATATAGCCATTGTTCATTCAGTATGTTCAGCAGCAGAGTATTTATACTGGTGCTATTTTAGTCAATAACATAGATTTACTCATTCATTTATTTGCTCATTTAGAAGCCAGTTGTCTGGAGCTGGTGGTGTAGCTGAGTAGTAGGACACTTGTCTAGCATGCCTGAGGCCCTAGGTTCAATCCCCAGTACTATATAAGCAAAAATCTAAAATGAATCATTTAAAGTAAATATACAGTGTACACATATGTAAGTTCAACCAAATATATTATTCTAGGCTTTTGGGATATAGCCCTCAAAAGACTTATATTCTCATAAGGCATACAGATAATCCAAATGTGAACAATTGGAGATAGCAAAAAATCTTGATAAAGTGAGCATAAAAAAAAAAAAAACAAGTAAAGGAAGTAAAAAATAAAAAGTTGAGATTTCTGGGTAACATGGCCAGGGAAAGCTTCATGGAAACTGTTAGTAAAGACCTGAGGGAAGAGGGTGGTGGCTTCTGCATTTGAGCCAAGAAAAGGATTTCAAGACAGAAACAAGCAAATGGAAAGGTCTCAAGTGGCAGCTTGCCTAGTGTGTTCAAGGAATAATAGCAAAGAACTCATAGTTCTCAGACTACAGGGAGCAAGATAGAAACAGGAGACTAGAAAGAACAAGGGTCCAATCATGTAAGGCATTTTAGATCGTTTTAATGACTTTGGGGAACTTTAGTCTGTAAGTGAAGGGAAACCTGTGGAAGGTTGAATGTAGGGAAATATTAAAATTTTCAAATTGTATTTAAGAATATCACTCTGCATTGTCATATAAAGATAGTCTGATATGGAGAAAAAGTGAAACCAATTAGTTTAGGATGATATTTCTGTAATCCAAACAACAATTAATGGTGGCTTGAACTATGGTAGTGGTAGTAAGGATGGTAAAGGCATAAATTCTGGATATCATTCAAAAATAAACCAAATGTGTCCTCACATGTAGCAGAAGACACTAGGGAAGATGATATAGGTGGGGGAGAGATACAAGGATGCATTCAAAATCTTATTTCTGATTGCTTGCTTCTATTTTCTCAACAAATTATGAAGCAAAGTCCTCTGTCACTGAAAAGAAAAATGAAGGAACGGAAATTATTGCTTTGAATCTTTTATATGTGTCTAGGAAAACAGTATATATTCCCCAGGGAACACTGGAATTTTCTCAAGGCATTTTGGTTCTAATAGGTGGTTGGTACTAGTGGAATCTTGGCGGTAAAGACCAGAGATGCTCATAAACTTCTCATGGACAGTACAGTTCCCAGGATCAAGAATTAGCCTCCCCAGACAGCCGGGCGTGGTGGCGCACGCTTGTAATCCCAGCATTTGGGAGGCTGAGACCTGAGGATCAGGGTTCGCAGCCAGCCTCAGCTACCTAGTGAGGCCCTCCGCAACTTAGTGAGACTTGGTTTCAAAATAAAGAATAAAAAATAGGGCTGGGGGTATAGCTTGGAGGTAGAATGCCACTGAGTTCAATCCCCAGTATTGCAAAAAAAAAAAAAGAATTATCCTCCCCAAAATGTCAAAAGAGTCAAGGTTAGGAAATCCTAATATGTACTCCATAAATGTATCTTGAACATGAGTAAAATTTTATGATTATATGTAAAGTAAGAATGATTATAATCTGTTGAAGAATATGTTCTATGCATGCATTCATGATGCCTGCTTAGAGAACTTTTTTCTTTTTCCATGATTCTCAATCATCATACATCTCAGATCTGTCACTCAATATTGGAAGGAGCTTTAGCTGAACAAATTCTACTGATGACAAATAGTCCTAGGACATCCTTCACTGATTATATCTTGCTCCTTACTCAGGACCATCATGAAATTTCATGAAACCATCATTTTACTCTCTGAAAATGGCAACTTCTAAGTTGGGAAAGCTAGAATGTTCCACAGTGCACTCTACTCCTTACCTGGTGCTGTTCTGATGTCTAACTGGCTCTTAGAACTTGATTTTATCTTAAATCTCTGGCTTTTCAATTTTCCACTGAGCAAGTTTCTCATTCTTGTGTATTGTTTGTGTTTTCCTTGATCATGAGTTTGCCTACTTTTCTGTCTCCATTGAATCTTTGGTTATACTGATTAATGTCATTCAAATTGATGAGAGTCCTAGGAAATGCTGTGTTTATTGCACAAGATGCAAGTCAGACTATTTTTGCTGAGAAAATAGAAAGGAAACATTGAATGGGTGCATGCTTGCTTTCTGTTCACTTTCTTAGAAACCATAATTGTTGCCTGTGGCCTTGGCAATCCAGAGCTAATACACAAAGGCAATAATGAGCAGCCAAGGCCTTTCTTCATTGACTTAGTACATAGGAATCATTTAATAATTTCTTTTCCTGGCTCAGTATAAACAGAGTGTTAGAAGTAATATCAGAGTGTTAGAAGCAATATTATTCCAGTGTCCAGAAGACATTGACTCAGGTTTTTAAAGTAATGCAAAACATAGATAACATTTAGGAGTATCCTCCTAGTATGATATGGACGCAAGGTATATTGGAAAAGACTCATTAATTAGATCCACATTGCTTTTTTTTTTTTTTTTTTTTACTTTGAAAGGGCATCTTTTTGTTACAGGCAGTGAATAGAAGAAATGAGCATTTTAATAATGTGTAGTATCAAACACAAAGAGCAAAATACTTCTATGAACATCAGTCTCTAAATAGGTAACAAAACATGGAGACTGTCTTTGTAAATGTTCACAAATCTAGTACTTTGAGTATCTAGTTTTTTCAACACCATTTGTTGAAAAGAATATCTTTTCTCTAATGTACGTAGCTTTGTGAAAAATCTATTGGCTATAAGTGTGTGGATTTGCTTCTATATCTTCTGTTCTGTTGATCTATATATCTATGTTTGTCCAATACCATTCTGTTTTTATTACTAAAGGTCTATTGTATAATTTGAAGTTGAGTATTGTGATGCCTCCTGCATGGTTCTTATTGTTGAGAATTGCTTTGGCTATTCTGGATCTTTTGTTTTTCCATATGAAATTTAGGACTGATTTTTCTAGCTCCATGAAGAATGAGATCGGCATTTTGATAGTGATTGCTTTGGCTCTGTGGATAACTTTTGGTAGAATGGATATTTTGATAGTATTTATTCTGTCTATCCAAGAGAATGGGAGATCTTTCTGTCTTCTAAGATCACTGATTTCTTTCTTTAGTGTTTTATAATTTCCATTGTAGAGGTCTTTTATGTTCTTGGTTATATTTATTCCTAGGTATTTTATTATTTTTAGGTTATTGTGAATGGAATTTTTCCTGTATTTATTTTCAGTGTTTTAATAGTTGGCATATAGAAAAGCTCCTGAATTTTTTTGAGTGATTTGTATCCCTGTACATTGCTGAATTTGTTAATCACCTGTAGAAGTTTTTTGGGTCTTCTAAGTATATCATCATGTCATCTGCAAATAGAGATAATTTCAGTTCTTTTCCTATTTGTATTCCTTTGATTTTCTTCTCTTGCCTTATATCTCTGGCTAGAGTCTCAAGTAATATATTGAAAAGCAGCGGTGATAATGGACATTCTTGTCTTGTTTATGATTTTAAAGGGAATTCCCACAGTTTGTCCCCATTTAATATGATGTTGACTTTGGGTTTATTGTGTATTGCCTTGATGATGTTGAGGTTAAGTTTCTTCTATTCAGATTTTAATCATGAATAGGCATTGAATTTTGGCAAGTGCTTTTTCAACATCTACTGAGATGATCATGGGATTTTTGTTCTTAGTGCTATATATGTGATGAATGACACGTATTAATTTGCATATGATGAGCCACTCTTAAGAAATAGGTTTTTATATCTCTTTTTCCTTGAAGACTTTGTTTGATCTCCTTGCCTTATTCGTTGCTACATTTTAGGTAACTACTGAAATTTCTGGTAAAAATGCCGGTATTTAGTATGGAATATATTTCACTCTTTTCCCTTAACATCCTTCATGCTCATCTGTTCCAGCTATTTGCATACATAGCTATTTCAAGGACTTAGTCATCATCCAGACATTTTCTTCATTCTAGTGCTGAAATCCCTATGTGATAAATTAATCTTGTACTTCTACTCTTGCTTTGCTCATTTTCAGAAGGCCTGATCTTTGCTTCTTTTACTATTTCTAGTGATTCAAGTCTTTTTTAGTATCTGAGTATGTTACTCAATTTCTGGCTTTTCCTCCTTCCTAGCTCAATCAATGTCCCATGGTTGTTGATTTCAACACAAACACAATAAATGCCACTGCCACAATTCCCTTGACCTATTGATATTATATTGCAACCATCTTGCCATATGTCTACTTGGGTTAAAAAGAAACTGGTATCTAACCTCATGTAAGTCATATTATTGCTTGTGAATCTTTATTTTTATTCTCACACCAACCCAAAATTCCATCCATTTATTGTGTATTTAAGGCATACAACATTCAGTCATGATATATGTTACATCAAAATTATAAATGTATATATATTTGAATAACTAATGTAAAGCAAAATAATATGTACAACTTACACGATATTCTTTTCTCCTTTGATATAAGAACACCTAAAATATACTTAGATAATTTCCATGATACAATAAAATATCACTGATTATAGTCCTCATTCCATATATTACATCTCTAGACTTATTAATTCATATAATTGCAACGCTGTATTCTCTCACTTACCACTTCCCACCCCTTGGTTACCATCATTCAACTGTTTCTACATATTCAACATTTTTAGATTCTACATATAAGCAAGGTCATTGAGTATTTTTCTTTTTGTGCCTCGCTAATTTCACTTAAAATTCACAAAATATTCACTTATCAAATATTTCTTGAAATTTTGCTCTGTGCTTGTCAGTGTAGCTTCAGGCCACAAGAAACAACAAAGACAATAACTATTACATTGACGTGTTTTTGATGACCGCCATTGAAAGTACAGGTGAATTCTCATGAGAAAGCAACAACCTTAAGAATGTATCAGAGGACTAGGGGTAAAGCATTTAAAAGATTAACTTTCTTCATTCTTGGTGTAGAACTCCATCTTCCACATGACTAGATAATTAATGCCATTTACCTTCAATTTCTCTACCTTATATTTCAATATATGTATTTTACTTACTCATCACCTCTTCCTTTTCTGCTGTCTTAGGAAAATTGGTACATTCTGTACAGGTATTTTACTTTCGACTACTAACCAGTTCTACTGGAACTGGTGCCTTTGATTTATTCCCACTCCTTTAGCATGTTTTGACTCTTGTCATTGACCCCTTCCTTTAAGCTACAAGTGTTTTCTATTCTAAAATCACCTTCCTATGGTTCTTATTGTCCTTGTGCACATGGTCAAATGGATACAGATCTCTTTATCTCCCTTCTAAATATTTAAAAGATTACTATACATGGGTCACTTTTAATTATTTACAAGTTATTTACTTCTTAATCAGGATACATGTGCTGAATTTAATTGTTCACAAGTTATCTGCTTAATCATTTGGATTGTATTTCAATGATTAAATTGATAATGACATCCTATATCCAAAAATCTCTTCCCTGTTTCCATCCTGCGGTACATTGCTGTAGCATTGTTACTCTTGACCTTTCTTTCTTCTAACAATGAAGAGAAGGAGAAGAGAATGACCCTGTACTCTCTTTTTGACCCTCTGTATTTTTGTTATTTTCCTCTTTGCTCTACTGATCTCTGGATACTTGAATTTCATTCTTGGACTTTTTTTTTTTTTTCTCACTTGACATTCTTGCCATAGGGAAGTTCATTTAGTCTCTTTTGGGGTAAAATAATCTCTTCAGTTAATCACTTTTGGCTTCTCCATTGAATGTAAAATTGAATTAACAACACTTCTGGATGCTTCAAACTTATCATGTACAAGATTAAATCAATATCTCCTTTGTAATTTCATCTTATGTTTATATCTTGGTTTTTAATATGGCTAAATAACATGGCTTATTTATAAGTCATGTTTTATTATTATTTATAAGCCATGGTTTAGAACATGGCTAAGCTTTTAAATCATTCAGATATAGTCTAATCATTCATTTCCCTAATTTCTCTCTGTCTCTCTATCTCTCTGTCTCCCCCCCCCTCACCTTCCCCCTTTTTTGTACTGAGGATTAAATTTAGGGCCATTCTACCCCTAAGCTAACCCTCAAACTTTTTATTTTTTATTTTGAAATGGAGTCTTCTAAAATGTTGACAGTGTGTGTGTGTGTGTGTGTGTGTGTGTGTGTGTGTGTTTGTTTGTTTTTTGCTAAGTTTCTGAGGCTAGCCTCAAACTGCAACTCTCCCATTTCAGCTACTCAAGTACTGGGATTACAGACATGTGCCACCACACTTGGCTTCATTTTTTAATAATTTAGTAAGTTTTTCTTTCCATTACCTAAAATGGTCAGCACCATTTCACTGCATGAAGTCAACAAAATGTCTGTTGTAGGCATATAAAAAATCTGTCTCTTTTACTGGATCAGTTGGGTTATTTACACAAAGTTGTAAAGTCCAAGGGATTTGATAATCCTTATTTTATTTCAATCTCTAGTGTCTTTTCCTATTTCTGGTGAATTTTGTCACACTACATACCTGAAATTAACAACTCATGATTCAACTTGATCAAATCTTTGCAATGGTAACTTGTACTCTATACACTCTATGTATCTTCAAAGTTGGTACATTGCTCTTCAGGTTTACGCATTTCTTTCAACCCAAATACTCTTTTCCCACTTAATTGTGTCTCAAACGTGTACTCCTTCTTTAAGGTCCACCTAAAGTAGGAGCTCCTTAATGACAAGCTCCCTTGCATACATTCAGGAACAAATAAATGTCCTATTTCTCTACTTGACATAACTAAATTCTACGCATTGAAGTTAAAATGCTATGCTCATAGTCTTTATAACAGAATTTAAGGAATTTTAAAGCATGGGCTCTAAGACTTACATGTGATCAGATGGAATCACAGGTAAACAAAGCTAGGTTAAATGCTATCTGCAATTAACAAACAACATGACTTTGAGCAAGTTACTTAATTTTCTGTGTCTTGGTATCCTCAATGTAAATAAGACAAGAAGAGCTACTTTGTGATGCTTTGGGAAAGAGTTTACATGTAATGTTTACAAAGTTCTTACAGCTTGGTATAGGGTTAACCCTAAGGAAAGATAGCTATCATTATTGTCATGTTTATTATACCTGAAACAAAAATATAATAAATATTTTCAGGTAGATTAATCTCCAGGATGAGTTGCAAAACTTTTATGATAACTTTCTGAGTATTTTTCCAATAAAAGCCATCCAGGTTCCTCCTCTGAATTGCTCCGCTACGGAGGAAGGCATATTTCTCTCATGTACAAAATATCAGTTTGAATTGGATGATTTATTTTTTCCCAAATCAAGTGACCCTAAGCACTTTGTCTCATTTTTAAGTTGTCATCGTCGACTTGTTGCTTAGTCAGTTTCTCCATTGTTGCATAAAGCACTATCAAGTTAACATGAAATTGTGGCTGCTGTGAAGCCCTGTGTGTCTCTAGTGTTCACACAGCATTGGCCCACAGCTAAGATCTCAAGGACCCACTAGGCCCAAAAGAAATTGAATTGTGTCCACAGTAACTTGGGGACTAGGCCAGAGTGGCACTGTCCCCCAGTCACTGTTATTGGACAAATGCATTTCCTGGACAAGTTTCCTTTATCAGCTGTGAATGCTCCTTTGTTACAATGCTCCCCAGAATTTCTGGGGACAGATAATGGACAGAAATCATTTTCTAATCGTGTGGACTTCTTGGAATTGAAGCTTACTGTTGAATTTATTTCAAACCACAAAATTACCATGCCATTAAATACAGTATATATACAGCTACAAAAGCTGAGAGAGACCATTACCTTCCCAGCTCAACTTTTACTTCTTATCCTCCTCTTTGGAAAAAGGTAAGAAACTCACATAAATTTGATTTATCTCTTCCTCATTACTTATTTCAAACTAGATTGGGCTAAAGAAAAAAAATGTAATTTCTTAAAATGATCTTTAAAATAAAGGTATTTAAGGCAGAGATGGAGGTCTTAAGCAAAGAAAAATGATAAAGAATTATATAACATCAATCAGAAATATCTAAAAGTATTTTTCTTTTCATTAACAATTATTTTCAGTCTTCAAACATTAGGAAGAATATTTTGAAGGTAAATTAGAAACTTTTTCTCATATGCTATCTTTTGTTCAGAAATTTAGTGTAAAAATCTGAGAATGAGGATTGAGTGTCAGATGAGATTATGGCAAAAAAGTTGATTTTGAAATAAATTATACAAAATGTAAGAAAAGCAATCATTTAGTACATTGGGTTAGAAATGTGAACATTTATTTCACAAGAAAAGGTAGCCCAGAGGTGAGAGTGGGTGAGAAAAATCTGATTTGGGGATAAATCAATGAGAACATATTTTAATAGAAAAGAAGGAAGATAATCTGTGATGTCCAAAGTCATGGCACATACAGGAGAAGAGAAGTAGTCAGATGTGTAAGGATGAAGATGGCATAGTGAATATAAATGGAGAAGAAACAAACCTATCAGTCCAAGAAAGCATCTACTTGCATAGTGGAAGGAATAAAAGAAATGCTAAAACGAAAAGCTCAGTCTTATGAGAAATGAGATGTGATTAAGCTACATATTAATGACAACTGTTTAGCAAAAGAAAAGTAGAAATAAAAATTTTCAGTCCCCCCAAGTCGAACTGAGGCTTCATCAGGGCTAAGAAATTAATAGTGTATTCATTGTTCTATCCCCAGTCCCTGGAGAGTATCCGGAAATTAATGTTCTAAATTAATAATATTGAATAAATGAATCAATAAATCTTTGTGCAAATAACTACAAACTTACTAAACATAGTCCTGTGAATGAGATTTAAAAGAAAAAAGAATGAAGGAGATATATTAGCTGAAAAATTCTGGACAGTTGGTGATAAAGTTCGAATTTGATATTTAGGAGTAGGGAGCCAGAGTAGATTTTGACTTTGGTCATAGGATAAAGTAGTATTTTTCCTAAAATATGAGCAATTTTATTACATTATTTTTACTTATTTTTAAAGGAAAAGTAACTTTACCTAAATAACAAAATAAACCCAATGGACTAATCTATCACTGTTTCCTCATTTCCTCATTCATAGGACTTGGCAGCCATGAAGGTCCTCATCCTTGCTTGCCTTGTGGCCCTCGCCCTTGCTAGGGAGGTATGTGCAGAAGAAAATTCCTAAATAATTAAAATATAGAGAATGAATTTTCTACTTGTAGAGAATAATATAACCAACATTTTTAGGGTACAAATGATGGAGAATTTCAGCATACTTGTTTTTTGGCTTACATGAAAATCATTTTTACTCATACACTATCTCAACAGTTTCCTGTAGGGTCTCAAAGCTGGGACAAATGCTTTCTTTTTTAAATTTTTTATAATAACTGGTGCATTGTAATCATACATCTTTGTTAGATACAAGCTGATAAAGGCATATATGCACACATTTCTCATTTAACCCCTTCCCCAATTCCCACCCCACACCCTCCTTCTCAGGTTCAGTTTAGTGATTAACCTTGATATATTTGTGAAAGTACATCCTGTGTATTAGGTTGTCTCCCCCCCCCCCCGTTCTTCCCCCTCAGTTAAGTCAATTTCTTTGCTCATATAGAGTTTCTCCTTTTTCATCTAGAGACCCTCTTATGCTCCTTCTTCTCCCTAGCATCCACAAATCAGGGAGATCATATACATATGCTTTTTAACTCTGTGATTGGCTAACCTCACTTAACATAATGTTTTACAGTTGCATCCATTTCCCTGCAAATAACATGATTTTGTTTTTCTTTATGGCTGAGTAATATTCCATTGTGTACATATCCTATAGCTTTGTAATCCATTCATCTGTTGATGGACATCCTGGCTGTTTCCATAGTTTGGCAATTGTGAATTGTGCAGCTATAAACATAGATACACATACATCGGTATGATAGTTTGGTTTCCATTCTTTTGGGTAGATACCCAGAAGTGGTATTGTTGGATCATATGGTAGGTTCATTCCCATTCGTCTGAGGATCCTCTATACTATTTTCCAAAGTAGTTGCACTAATCTGCAGTCCTACCAACAATGTGTTAGGGTTGCCACTTCTCCACACCCCCGCCAGCATTTTTGTTGTCCGTGTTTTTTATGATTGACATTCTGATTGGAGTTAGGTGAAATCTCAAGGTAGTTTTGATTTGCATCTCTCTGATTGCTAATGATATGGAACATTTTCTCATACATTTAACCTCAAAAGAGAGCCCACAGAGTTGGGGAAAATATTTGCCAGTTATTCTTCTGAGAGAGGTCTAATGTCTAGGATATACAGAGAACTCAATAAAATCACAGCTAAGAAAACAAAACAAAACAAAAACAATAAAAAATGGGCAAAAGATCTAAATAGACATTTCACAAATGCTTTCTATTTTAGAAAGTACCAGTTCGAAAGGATAAGCCAAAAAAAAATTAGTAACTAAAAGAAAAAGAGCAAATAATGATGGTATTACACAAGTAGAATTGCATGCATGTGTAATTTAGATAAATGTATGTCATTCTTGTGATCAAATCTGTGTGTCTCGCAGTTTGAGCACTGGGCCAAATCCTACTTGTATCTATGCAGACATTGGGAGGATGGAGAAGAGACAAAAATCATAATCGTGAATACACTCATAATAATTATGAGTACTTAATAGAAATTAAAGTAACTTGTTTTCTGTTATGCAACAAGTATGCTCTTAATTAAAATCATATAGAAATGTGCCAATTAAAATTTGCCAAATATAAAAAGTAATAAAAATTACTTTTAAGTCTAAAAAGGCATGCACTTTTATTTTTCAAATTTGTGAAAGGGATAGTTTTGCGTGTATGGCATAAAAATGAAATAGCAAACATGTTTAATAATGAATTAATTATATACATTTAAATAATTTTTTTTCTTTAAAGGAAAAAGAACTCAGTGTATCCTCTGAGGTAAAATTTTTTAAAAATATTTTCATCCATAAAAAAATAACATTCTTGGATGATCTAAAATATTGGGCTACTTATTTATTTATTTATTCATTTATTTTACAGACTTCAGAAATCTTCTCAAGCAGTCAGGTAAAACAGAAGCCTTTCAGAAGCAATTTCCTAATTTTAGAACAATGGAATGCTGTGCTATCTTGTTACTGTGCTACCATCATAATAGTTAGGCTAATGAAGCTATATTGTGACTATAATTTCTGATGTAAATTTCCTTTATATATGTTTAAAGTCAGAATAAATGTCTGGGGAATTTAACATTTCTAGAACTTTCTAAGTTGGCTCCCCACTTGAAACTGTGTCAATTTATCTCCCCGTCCTGTCCTCCCTCTTTTATGAGGCATACAGCTCTAATTTCTGTCTTGAGCTCTGCCTACTCTGACCTCATTCACTTTTAACATTTATCAAGTGTCTTCAGTGTATCAGATATTGGCTAGGAGCTGTGATACCTAGTAAAGATTGGAATGTCAATAAGAGCAAAGATCTTTCAATGTAGTGAGTAAGCAGACATGCAAAGGGATACATTTAGTTCTTAATAGTTGCCACTTTAGTGAATAAGAACCAGTGAGAGCTAGTGTAACCTTTAATCTACCTGGGAGAGTCAGGTAGATATTTATCCCTGCACCACTATTTTGGGGCTTGTCACCATTATTTAGTAAGTGGTACAAGGTACCTTGTCTCTTCACAAAAGCTATAAAATCCTCAGCAGAAACACCATTTCTTTCAATTTATTTGAAATCTAACACATTAACAAATGAACAAAGGATGAATACTACAATGCAGCAATTGTTTTTACACTATGTTTTCAATGAGATTGTTTTTCTTTTAGAATAAGCTGGGTTTTAGAAATAACTTGTTGCCAGAAAAAGGAGTGTGGTTGGAGAGAGAAATTATCATCTGTTAGGTGTTTCTTACTGTACTATGTTCACTAATTTTCTTTGCTCTTTTGACTGAATTCATCTTACTTTATTTTATATAATAGACTTATACAGAATAGTTTAAATATAAGTTGAAGTAATATATTATTACTAATGACATTACCAAATGATGGCATCTAAATTAACTTATCAAATGCCTTCATTTTCTGATATATCTGTATAAACATATAAAACTAAGAATTATTTATTGAAACTAAATCTGATTTTATTGTTCATTTTTCCAATGGAATATTAAAAATACATCAACAAGGTAAAACCTTCATATTTAAGTGTATATATTTTCACAATTTTCTGTTTAATATGTATACACGATAGCATTTTTAATGCATAGTTTGATTTGTTTTTAGCAGAAATGTGAGGAGGTTAAACAGGAGAGTCAGCAGCAAAGAGAGGTAATTTGTTCATGATGAGTAGATTTATAAAATTATCAGGAATGATATTATCATTTGTATAATGTACAAAGTATATGTAATGTAAATGTTCAGTGTGAAGAATGGTAACCAATAAATGTCATGTACCCACCAATCAGTCGAAGAAATTAAACATTGGCAAAGTCAATATATTTTCTAAGTCATAAATGTGTTTTTAGGCTTACAATCAACTTCCAGAATACAGATTAAATAGCTAACCATAATACTAATGGTATATCTGTTTTTAATAAATACACAGTAGTGTAAACACTTTCAAATTTGGAACTATGTTCCCATTCTATTCAAGACAAATATGATGATGACAGATGAAAAGTACAATATGGCATAAATCCCATATCAATTTTTCACCCATAGTATTGAGATGTCATTGATTAATATTCAGTGATTGTTGCTCTAACATATTGTATGTTTTACATTAATAAATGTTGAATGCATGATATTCTTAAGGATATTTCTACTGCAGATGAAAGAAATGAGGCGCAGAATAACTGAGTCATTATGTGTAACTTTATTACCCAGTTATTAAGTAACAGAGCTTGCTTAAAAATCAAGGGTAGTTTTTAAAAACACAAAATTCTACAATTAAGTTACATTTATGGTCATACATTTATCTAATATTTTGAATTCCTTGTTTTATAAGTAGATTGGTATTTACACAAAATAATTTCTAGATCAAATTAAAATTTAAAAAGTTGTACCTCTTTAAAGATTCAAAAAAACTAACTCTTACCAAAGGAAGTAAAGCTAGAAGATAGCCAGTGTTAAGTCTACTTCCTGAATCTAATAAAAAAAATTAAGAGTGATTTTTCATTAAAACAAAATAAAAATAAATCTTGGAGTCATCTCTCTAAGTCTTTAAATTTATCTTCAAAACAATTCAGTCTATTATCAACAGTATTGATAATAGTGTTCTCTGAAGACCAAAGTGTAAAGGTAGCTATCCAGGTGACTCAGGAAAAGGTGAAACAATTCTTAAAAATTCCTAAACATTGCCTTCGGTTTGGAATGTGGATTCATCTACCAAATGAATAGGTTAAGAAAAATCCCTTAAAGAGCATTCTAGACTATTTCTTAAGCAAAATAAGTGAGACATTTCCTTTCACTCTTTCCACTCTGCTGCACTTTTCGGAAAGGAAGAAGATTAATTCTTTGTGAATGACAATTCTAGATGAATTGTGGACTGAAAGATTTTTTTTTCTTCTTCCCAGGATGAACGCCAGGATAAAATCCAACCCCTTATTCAGCAACATCCTCTCGTCTACCCTTATGCTGAGGCCCTCCCTTACACTGTCCTTCCCCAAGGCATCCTGACCCTTGGTCAGCTCCCAGTACTGCCACCCAATTTCCCTCAGCCTGAAATCCTGGAAACCCCTAAAGCTAAAGAGACCATCCTTCTTAAGAACAAGGCCATGCCCTTCCTCAAAGCCCCAGCACTGCTCCCCGTCTTTGAACCTCAAATCCCAAATTTCACTCATCTAAAAAACCAGCACCTTCTTCTGCCTTCTCACCAGCCTGTGGTGCACCAGGTCCCCCAGGCTTTCCCTCAGGCTCCCATCCTTCCTCCTCAGCCTCAGCTTCTTCTTCCTCAGCCCAACCTTCAGTCCGTTCCCCAGCCCATTCCCCAGCAACCCATGGCTTACGAGAGAAACATGCCTGTCTCAGCCCTCCTGCTGTACCAGGATCTTCTAGTTAACCCTACTTCCCAGTTCTTCCCTGTGCCTCAACAACTTGCCCCAGTTTACAACCACGCCAATGTAAGTCCAAACGTACTTCCTTTTCAGTTTTACTTGTGGTGTGTATATGAGGTAGAATAAGTAGTAAGTAGGTGAGAGCTCTAGTTTTCACTAGAGGGAAAGGTATAGTTTCCACTCTAGAATGAAGGTATAATTTAGGTCAGCGATTCTCAGTGCTAGTTACACAACAGAATAATAACCTGGAGATCCCCCTCCCCAAGTTCCGGTGCCTATGTGCCTACCCACAGAGATTTTGATATAATTGTTCTGATTGTCTAATTAGAGGAAACTGAATGTGTTAGGAAGAAATGATGTTAGAACATTCTTAAACGACTGTACTTGTCAAGAAGTGAAGTATATAGCTTATTTATTTTCTATTTCCTTTTACTTTTAAGGTCTAAGACGATTTCAAAGTTAATGCCTCCTCCCCATTTTTGGTAAGTTTTGAGATTAGACTAATCAGTTGATAGTTTATTTTTTATATTTCATTCTTCTAGATAAGCCCAAAATAGCAGCAAATTCCATCAATATAGTAACTTATTTATCAATTATCAGTTTGTTCTCAATATTTGACTATTATTTACTGACCTGAAATTATGAATATTTTATGTTTCATACTTCTTTTAATTTTATTCATGTGTTATTGATAAATTTGATTGGCTTTCTTTCAAGGGCCTATATCCTTACATTTGATTATCATCATCATTTTATAGCAACAAAATAGATTTTCTTTTACTTTTATGACCTTTGACCTTTTATTAGAGACCAACTTGCATTGTTATTTTTTATTTCATAAACTTTGTTTTAATTCATTTAAATTGTTTTTAATTCATAAGCCCAAATAGAATTATTCAATTCAGGTGTAAGGGTTCAAAAAGGGAGAGATAATAGCTCTGAGATTCTAAGATACAAAGACTTTTGTGATCATGATAGATGAGTTATTTCACTAAAACATTCCAAATAAGCTGATACTTGGTCTGATAAGAACATTATAGGTTTTCAAGAAAAGGCACAACAATGCATTTGTAATACAATTTCATTTTTTAATTAATCACATCAAAATTACAATCGGATATGGGTTAAGAGTTATATCATATAACTTAACTAATTCTGTATTTCCTTTCTATTCCACAGAATTGACTGAGACTGGAAATGTGGCATCTTTTCTCTTTGTATCAAGTTATCAAAATTCACATAGTTTTGACTGAAATTGCATGGAAAAATGAAGCTTTATTCTTTTATTTATTTTATGTATTATATGACATTTGTTTAGTTTGAATTTGGACTCATGAACTCTTCACTTTTTAAGTTTTAAGTTCAGTATTGAGTTGGAAATACTCCAAGAATATAAAAAATGTATGTAAAATAGTTTCTGGAATTGGATTTACTATTATTTCTGTAAGAACCTATTTCCTTTCCAGTCATTTCAATAAATTAACCTTTTAGGCATATTTAAGTTGTCTTGTCTTTATTATAATTTTTAAATTATAAAGTTTCATTAAATGTTAGCTTTGTTATTACTGGTATTAAAATAATCATAAAAGAATGCTTTGAATTTGAATTGAATTTTTGAATTGAGTATTAAAAAAAAGTGGAGAAAAAGACAGGGTGAAATATGTCCTGTTTGTTCTTAGAATATCATGGTTTATACTTATTTTCCATGTGTAACTATTGCACCTGTGCCTTTAACTCTCAGAAGAATCCAGCATTAGATGTTAAATTTTGTGATCACACTAGGAAAAATGTTCACATGTGAAATATGTTCCACAACTCTGTCACGTGATAGCTGAGTGATGCTGTGGAGAGGTGCCCAAACTCTCAGAGATTCAATTTCCACATCTATAAAATAGTGCAAAGGATTGTATTGATGTTTTGATAATAATAACATAACTACACTACAAAATGCATGACAAGTATTCTCTGTGATTCCTAACTGATGATGGAACTAACACCAGGGCACCAAAGTATTTTACTATGACCAGAATGAACTGAGTTACATGGTATTAGCCAAAAGTTCACAGGAGAGTAAGATTTATGTGAAACTCTGATAACCATGGTCTTTAACTATGGAGTACTCCTTTTATTGTGAGAAATTGCATCTTTTTGTATACCATTGCCTTCACTTTTACATTTGATTACAATTCCCTGAGTTTATGTAATGACACATCTCCAGCAATTATTTAATCTTGCCTATATTCTCAATGTTTTCTTTTTCTTGTTGTATCACAAGCATGGCACAAAGTCCTGATTATGCTGTAATATCTCCTATCTCTAAAGAAAAAAAACTTCATTCTTAATACTGTGCTCCAAACTTCTCCCAATTCTTCAGGTGCTGTTTCCATAATCTCATATAATTTTCTTATTAATTCACTCCAGTCAGGCTTTTGTCTCCCACTGAATCTATTTTTCAAAATTATCAGTAATCTTCATTTTGCTCTTCTATGTTCTTTCTATACAATCCCCCAGTGGTAGTGGGTAGAACCAATTATCCCTTTTTACTTGAAATATCATACTTTATTTGAATTCTTAAGCCTTATAAACCCTTAGTTTCTATCTTAACTCATTACTTACTTCTCAGTCTTTCTTCTCTCGTTTTCTAAATTTTTAAGGTTTGGAGAATCCTAGATGTTAGCCTTACTCTGGCTGATTTTTTTAAGTTCCCTAGATTTACATACATGTTTAGGCTGAGGGATTTCAAATATATATCTGAAAATTACTTCTTTTGTAAACTCTGAGGTCATGCATTCAACTGGGTTCTTGACCTCCACACCTAAGCCTCTAACTAGTAACTCATATCTGGCATGGCCAAACATAGCGCTTCATCTGAGTCCAGTATTCTTTCAATCTCTGTATCAATAAATGGCCCTAGAATCTATTTTGTTATACAAATTGAAAACTTGGGAGTAAATGTTGATTCCTCTCACTTCTTCACTCCTCATACTAGGACAGATAGTGTCTCCTCGAAGTCATTCCTTCTATAATGTCAGAATGTGAATATTTTGTCAGTATTCTCACTGGTATAATCCCAAACAACTGACTGCCACAACTTAGAGGAAGGAAGATTTATTTGTTCACATTTCTGGAGACTTCAGGGGTTGAGTCCAAGTTAGGTTGAGTGAAGTCTGTTTAGCACAGGGTATGGCAGTGGGAGGCAGAGAAAGAGAAGAGTGCAAGGACTCTGCTCTCATATCACAGAGGCCAAAAATAAGAGAGAGGGAGAGAAGGAGAGAGAGAAAGAGAGAGAGAGAGAGAGAGAGAGAGAGAGAGAGAGAGAGAGAGGAAGAAGAAGAAGAAGAAGAAGAAGAAGAAGAAGAAGAAGAAGAAGAAAAGAAGAAGAAGAACCATATGTAATACCTAAGGCCACACCCACAGGGACCCCAGCTCAGTAACCAAACCCAACTTCAAACATGACTGTCTTGTCTTCAAAAGGTCTAGGGAGACATTCTAAATCCGAACCATATGGTGACTTTTTTTTTGAAAATAGGGTCATTGTAGATATAATTAGTTAAGATAGCCCCCAGGTTCAATCCCCAGTACCACAAGACAAACAAGCAAAAAAAAAAACAAAACACAAAAACAAACAGATAAGGCTATATTGAAATAGAGTTAATGTTTAATTCAATACGAGTGTTATCCTTATAAGAAGAGGATAAGAGACACAGATACAGAAACACAAGAGAGAATGGCATGTGACAATGAAGGCAAACAGCGAACACTAGATTGTTACCTCTATAGCCAAGGAATGATAAATGTTGCTGGTAGCATACAAAGTTAGGAGAAAGGCATAGGACAGATTCTTCATTCTCCCCATGTCCTTTCGAGAGGACATGGACTTATCAACACCTTATTTTGTACTTCCAAGATTTAGAACCATAAGATAAATTTCTGTTTTTTTAAGCCACACAATGGATGTTCCTTTTTTACAGCCTTCACATTGTTTGTCAGTATGTCCATCAGTATGTCTCAACCTATGAAATGTATATTGGACCTCTCCAATGCTCAATATTTCTCCATTAATATTTTATAGTGACTGACTCATCATTGTTATCTCTTTCTAAACTGTAGTGGCTTTTTAAATGACTTCTTATTTGCCCCATTCTATAGCTCCATTTCACATAGCAATCAGAATAACCTTTGTTATGAGCATGGATTTCTTCAAAGCAGTTGCCTACAAGATTCTCATTATCCAACTCTGACCTTCTTTCAACACCAATATGATACTGTCACTCACTGAACACTCACTAATCTCTATCATATGAATGAACATTTTGGATACTTCTTGATCTTATTGAGTTTATTTTTATGAGGATATGTCCATGAAAGAATGGAGAGACTAAGATCATGGTGTCTATAGCATACTCCCTAGGCTTAAATATGAGCGCCAATGTTTACTTAAGTATGGCCTTGTCTAATTACTTCATCTTTCCATACCTCAGTTTCCTCATCTTTAAAATGGAAAAATAATATGTTTTTTAGGGTTGTCTTGTTGAGTTTTTTAATCTGTAGAGCCAATTAATTGTGCTTGAGAGGTTAAATGGCATATAATTTTAATTATTATCTAAATACTACCAAAACTCAGACAGGAATAAACAAATAATAGTATACCCATTAAATAATACTATAGCTATTAAATGCATAATACTTTAACCAATGAAAAGAAATTGGTTTTATAATAAAAAGGTTCCACAAAAGATATTCCAAACTCAGATAATTTCACAGGAATATTTGACAACCTTTCAAGCAAGAATCCATGCCAAAATAAAAAAGAGAGAATAGTTTCCATCATACTTGATAAGGCTAGTATTGTTCTGATGTTAAACTCAGAAAAAGTAGTATACACATATGTGTGCACACACACAAAGAAAATAGATAAATATATTTCCCATGAATTAAGATGAAAAACATCTCAACAAAATAGCAGCAACTCAAATCCAAAGAAATATATTTAAAATGCAACAAAACCAAGTAGGGTTTATCTCAGTTATGTAAGGTGTGTAATATTTAAAAATGAATCAATATAGACCATTATATCAAAATGCTAAAGAAAAGTCAAATAATCATATCCATTTATGTAGAGAAAGAATTTGGCAAAACTGACCACCAATGCATGGTAAAAACTATGCAAACTAGGATTAGATGGAAACTCCACAACCTTGTACAGAATATTTGCAGAAAAACCTACAACTAACATCATATTTAGTGATGAAATAGTGAGACTTTTCCTCTAAGATGAGTCACAGTCATGTCTCCTTTCACTCTTTCTTTCTAGTACTAGACATTCTAGAGAGCTTGAAAAGTCAGATAAAAGAAAAATCACAGGGTATATAGATTGTCTCTATTTGTAGTCAACATGTGTGTCTATTTGTAAACAACATGATTGTATCAACAACCAAAATTTTAAAAATTTATAAACTACCATTTATAACTACTACAAAGAAGATAAACTACTTAGGCATAAAGCTAACAAAACAAATATAGGGTCTGTATGTGAAATCACAAAACACTAATGGAAGAAATCAAGGATTATCTAAATAGATATACTGAGTTCCCTCAATATAGGAAGATACAAATTATCTAAATAGATATACTGAGTTCACTCAATATAGGAAGATACAAATTACTTATAGATTGATCTCTATGTTTGATGAAATTTTATTTTTTGATAGATGTAGACAAGTTTATAGTAAAATTAACATAAAAAAAGGTCTGAGAATAACCAAAGCATCTTGGGAAAGAAGAAAATTTGGGGGAATAACTCTCCCACTGTGAAGGCTTACTATCTAGCTACTGCAATGAAGAGGGTGTGGTACTGGAATTAGTGGAATTGACTGAAGAACACAGATATAGACCTATATAAAAATACCCAACTAAATTTGACAAAAATGAAAAAGAAATTCAACAGAATAATAACAGACTTTTCAATAACTAATGCTGGTGCAATTGGACATCCACAGGCAAAGACATGAGCCTCAATCTAAACCTCAGCACAGCTCACAATAGCCAAATTAGGGAACTAACCTAGGGGTCCATCAACAAATGAAGAGATTACAAAATTATGCCCTATACACACAATGGAATTCTACTCAACAATAAAGAACACAATTATGTCATTTGCAGGTAAATGCATGTACCTGGAGAACATTATGTTAAGTGAGATTAGCCAGTCACAGAAAGTGAAGGGTCATATGTTTTCTCTCATATGTGGAAGCTTGGAGTGATTGGGATAGACAAGGGACTTTAGATAATAGAGGAGAAAATTCAGTGGAGCCAGGGAGGTGGTCTAGGGGAAGAAAGGGAGGGAGGGGAGGGTAATCAATAAAGGAATTACTTCTATTGACATTTTGTACATATGTGAGAATACCAATATCAATCTCAATACCCTGTATGCAGAAGGAGAAGGAGAGGGGTGGAAGACGGGGGAATCTCATCAAAAGCTGTGTGCATATATGTCACTATCACAATGCCCTACATTATAATGTGAGACTGTAATGCATCAATAAAATTATATAAAACAAGCCTCATACTTTCCACAATTATTAACTTTAAATGGATCAAGATTAAACTATACACCTTTAAAAATAAAAATCTTTGTGACTCAGGAGTAGGCAGAGTTCTTTAGCCCATTCCCATAAAATGAAAGTTGATAAATTGAGCTCATGAAAATTAAAAATATTTGTTTTTGAATCCAAAACAATTACAGTAGTGACATCAAAGATCACTCATCACCATAACGATAAAATAATAATGAAAAAGTTTGGAATGCTGCAAAAATTGCCAAATGTGACACAGACACAGGTGAGCACACGCTGTTAGGGAAAATGGCATCCACAGAATTGCTTGAAGCAGGATTGCCACCAACGTTCAATTTGTAAAATCTGCTATATAGTATCCTCAACGTGCAATAAAGTGAAGCACAATAACATGAGGTATTTTTATTTTTTTAAACAGTTTTATTGGTGTATTCTAATTATACAACAGAGTTGTATCCCAAGTGATACATTTTTATATGTATACATCTCTTGCTGTGTTTCCCTCTGCATCCCGTACTGCCCACCTTTTGCTCCCTC
>PVLC010021810.1:0-27497 GCA_004027655.1 Graphiurus murinus
TAGGGAGGGGATGTGGCATAAGAGGATCTCCAGATGAAAAGGAGAGATCCTCGATAAGCAATGAAGTTGATTTAATTGTAGTGGACGCAGGGGGCAGAGGGACGCCCTCAAGCACGTGATGTAATTACACAATCATATCAAGGTCACTCACCGAAGTGAACATGAGGGGGAGGGAAGGGGAGGGGATTGGGGTGGGAATCGGGGAAAGGGTCAAATGAGAACTGTGTGCAAATATGTTGTTAACAACCCGTACTTAACAAAGATGTATGCTATATTGCACGAAATACTACAATAAAAAAATTTTTAAAAAAAAGGCACTGTTAGGGTTTGGATATGAAATCAAGCTCATGTGTTGTCAATGCAGCAATGTTCAAAGGTGGGCATAGCTACAGGAGAGCTACTGGGGACATTGCCTTGATGACCATATCTATCCCCTGCCCCTTCCCCATTCATTCTCTCTCTCTCTCTCTCTCTCTCTCTCTCTCTCTCTCTCTTTCTCTCTCCCTCCCTCCCTCCCTCCTCCCTCACTCTCTCACTCCCAGCTTTCCTCTGCCATCCCATGTCACCATGATGTTTCTGCCTTGGAGCCAGCCAACTATAGACTATACCCTGAAACTATGAGTCAAAATAAACTTTTCCTCCCCTAAGTTGTTCTTGTCAGGTATTTTGGTCACATGAAGGAAAAATCTAATAAGGTGCCTTAACCTCTTTGATATACTATTACTAATAGAATTCCCTTCTCTCAAGTTCCAAACCACATTCTTTTGCTTGTGAATTCTTCTAGGCCAACTCTGGGGATCTACAATGATGCTACCACTGTTCAATAGCTAAAAATGACTGCAGCTAAAATTCGGGTTTTGACCTCCCTGCAAATATCCTTAAAATCTAAGAACCCACTGTTTCCTTAATCAAGCTGCCTAACAACTGGCAAGACCTCAGAGAGCATTCCTCTCTCCATGGTCAGGTGGGAGAGGCCCAGGCCCACAGCATGGCCTGGGGTAGCATGGCCTGGCTGGGCTGCCTTACGACTCTACCTCCTGGGTTCCCTGGACACCTGCCAGGGCCCTCCACAGACAGTGGCAGCGCCAGGATGATGAGGAAGCCTAGTCACCCAGGGAATTTTCATGCCTCTGTTTGCATCATGTCTGATAACATCCCATTGACCAAAAGAGGCCAAGACAGTCAAAGTCAGAGTCAAATGTGGAGAAGTTACAAAAGTCATAGTAAAATCCATGTACACGGGAGGGACGGGAGTTGGTTTCAGCATACATCTTGGTCCATTTTGTGCTGCTCTAACAGAATTAATAAGGAACCAAAATGGATTTGTCTCATTGTTTTGGGAGCTGAGAAACTTATGCTCAAGGGGCTGCATCTGGCGAGGGCTTACTGCTGTGTCATGCCATGGCAGAAGGGAGAGAGCGGGGGACGGAAGGACCAAGGCACCTCCATTAGGCCCACCTCCCAACACTCTTACACTGGGATGAAGTTTCCAAAACGTGAACAATGGGGCACATTCAAACCACGGAAGCACAAATGCCTCATCAACTGTCTGTTCACCGTAGCCCTGTTGCCCAGTGTCACTTCCTGTACACTCAGTTACCATGCTCAACCCCCATCCACACATATTAGATGGAAAATTGCAAACATTTTAAATTGTGTGACCATCTGAGTAGCATGGTGAGCTCTTCTGCAGCCCTACTCCATCTTGTCCTGTACATAAAGCATTCCTTTGCCCACCCACCCCCAATACAGGTACAATTACTACAATGTGGCTGAAAAGCTTACACATTAATAACTTGCCCCCAAAGACCACAGTATTGGCATGCCTGTGGCCGCTCAGATCCCCATCCTCCAAGGCTTCCCCAGTGGGAGTGTGGTTGCAGCCTGCACAATTGTGTGATGTGGAGTTCAGCCTTTCTGCAAGGGGTTCAGTCCTCCATGCCCTCAGCCTCCACTTCCAGAGTTGGGCACACAGCCACTGGGTCACAGGTATTTACAAGAGGCTTTCCAAGATGATGCATAAGACCTCAAGACCAGTGGGTCAGTGTGGCTTAGTAATGTGCAGCCCCTTCAGCTTCACCGGGACCTCACAAGGGATGGGTCTTCTGCTGTAATAAAGGGCTCTGGACAGGAGCTTTGCGAGGCTTAGCTCACAACAGCCAGGGGCAGATTCACTTGCAAGGAAAGGCTTCAAACAATTCCACCTATCAGGAACCACCCCTCGTCCCCAGCCTCAGGCTCTACCCATAGACTAGGAGGAGACTGCTCCCAGACCACTTTATAGGCACACACACACACACACACATACACACACACACACACACACACACACACACACACACACACACTCATGCACCTATTTGTATAAATGTTTATCACTATTAAGTCATCTTCACATTTTTAAAACAACAGAATCACATAATACATAGTTTTCTTAATCTTATTTAACAGTATTTTAGAAATCTTTTTACATATCTAACTATATGATTCAGTCCACACAGGCCTGTATCAGTCTATCCAATGGCTGCAGCACTTTCTCTTTATAAAAAAATTCTCAGGTGGGTGTGGTGGTGCACGCTTGTAATCCCAGTACTTGGGAGACTGAGACTGAAGGATTGTAGGTTCCTGGCCAGCCTCATCAACTTAGTGAGGTCCTCCACAACTTAGTGAGATCCCGTTTCAAAATAAAAGAATAAAATAGGCTGGGGGTGTAGCTTGGAGACTGTTCCTGGGTTCCATCTCCAGTACCACAAACAAAAAAAAAATTCTAGATTAAGCATCATTATTCATATACCCTTCATTTCATCCTGAAATTGCTTCCATCAGAGGTATATGCATTTTACATTTCAACAGATTGGCAACTTGCATTTCCAGGAAGCTTCACCAATCTTTTCTGTCAGCCACTGCATCTATAAAGGCCTATTTCCTCATATTCTTGCAAACAGTGGGTGTTATTAGTCTTTGTAATTTTTGCAAACTAAAGAAGCAGAACAAAATCTAATTTTATGGCTGAAATTTACATTCCCCTTGACACTAAGCATCTTTTCATATGCTTTTCTAAACCAAATTTTCTGTGAATATCCTTTGCACATTTTTCTTTTCAATTATTTATGTTTTTATTGATTTTTAAACTGTTTACATATAAATAAATAAGAATCCCTAACTTGTTAAATATCATTTCTTCAAATGTCTGCCGCTTGCCATTTAATTTATTAATTGTATTTTCTCTTCTCCAGATTCTTCCCAGATTGTCTTTATTTTATTTAAAATGTCTAAATTAAGACAGTTGTGGTGGTGCACACCTGTTATCCCAGGACTTGGGAGGCTGAAACAAGAGATTGCAGGTTCAAAGACAGCCTCAGCAACACAGTGATACCCTGTTTCCAAACCAAAAATAAAAAGGTCTGGGGATGTAGCTCATAGGTAGAATGTCCATGAGTTCAATTCCCAGTACCACAAATAAAATAAACTGTCAAGATTATATGTGCTCTACCCAAATATCTTAAATTTTCTCCTAATTTCTGTATCTGAAAATTTTAATTCTTGAATACAGTTGGTATATTTATAAGTATACCAACTCATGCATGTCATGAGTTAGGTATCTTATTTAATTTTCCAAGTGTGTGAGCAACTGTTCTGGCCTTTATTAGAATGTCATGTTTCCCCAATGAATTTCAGATGTTACTGTAATTGCAGAGAAAGGTGTAAGTTACTGCAAACCCTTTCTTTAGCCTATTGTCAAACTCATGATTCTATTCAGTTCGTCTATTAGTTGAGCCCTGTGCAGGTTTTAAAATGTTTAATCATTGATTAGCATAATACTATACCTTATATTGTGTGTTAATCTTCTGTGCTGAATGTTCTCTCCATTTTTCTTACACACTCCTCCTCTATTTGAATGTCCATATAAAATCTGGCGGACATTTCTACAAATTAACACAGAGAGAGTTCACTTCCTTGCATATTAAATTTTCCATCCAGACACACAGTGTCTGTTTATTTACATCTCCTTTAATATCATTCACTTCACTTTATAGTTTTGTAATTTTCTTGTTAGGCATCTTGCATGTTTCCTGTCATGAGAGCTGGAGCTCTCTCAATGTAAGTTCCCCTAACAGATGTTGTGCTCTAATCATCCTGGTGCATAGTCCTTCTTTCTTTGAAATCCCAACATTTTAGCCAAATATAGGTGATCAAATGATTTGCTTCTCCATTCATGATTATCATGGAAAATTACCTAAAAATTATCCTTGATATAGAACCATCTATTCATAATCAAGATGCTAATACTTGATTTGATCACTTTTTATGTTTCATGGACTATAATTCATCTAAACATGTAAACACTGTTTTATTTATTTCCTGGTGACAATATATTATATTTGCAATGCAGTGGTGGGTTCAGTTTATTAATATGTTATCAGAAACTTTTACTCTATGTTTTAAAGTGACTTTTTCCTCCAGTTCTTGTCTGGAGAATTTCTCAGTCTTGTAGAATAAATTGAGAAACTTGTTCATCATTTTCTATGCTGTATGCTCTGAAACATTTTATTAATATATAGTTTGTCTTTTATTGAAGATTTGGTTGTTTGAATCCCCCATAAAACTGTCTAGACATATTGGCTTTTTTAGGGCTACATTCTTTTACTGCTTTTAAAACTTCATAGATAGGTTTTCTATTGTTTTTAAATGGAATTTGGGTCTTTACATATTTCTGGCAAACCATTTATTTTATGTATCATTTTCAAGGTAATATAAAGATTTACACATCTGAAAATTCTTAAATCTCTTCCATATCTGCAGTCTTATATCTATCTCATTTATGAGGGAAATAATTTGTGCTTAGAGTTTCTTCTCTTTTTCTTACAATGAGACTCAAGAAGATAACGCATTTCATTGGTCTGCTTGATATGCCAGCTGTAGCTTTGTTGAGAGATTTTTTTAAATTAGCATTAGAAATATTTTGTTTACATTTTATTCTTAATTTATTTCTTCTATTAAATTGTTCGCATTTCTTATTTATTTTCTAGTTGTTTAAAGCTGGGAGTCTGGTGCCTTTATGGTTACAACTGTATGTTTTATTCTCTCAGTTCCTCTTTGATCAGAGCCCAGAAATTTTGACATAAACTCTAAGCTTGATTTGTAATTTTAGTTTAAATGTCTTCTTTAACAGGACAGTGTTAAACAATACTTGGCATCATTATCTACAGTTTTATTGAGTTGCAGTAAAATGAGATGGTCTGTAGGAGATCCGACTTTTGGAAATTGTTGAGATTTTCTTAGAGTTCAGTGTTATGATGTATTTAAACCCTCTTGAAAACTCTGGAACTCAGGCCCTCTGTGCAGACAAACCTATGTAAAACTTCTCTTTCCTCGCCATCTGCATCTAGGACTTAAAGCTCACTAAAGGTGAGTTTCCCTAACAAATGCATTGGACTAACGCACTTGGCATTTAATTCTTCTTTCTTTGGAATAGATAGGTGGTCAGTCCAGCCTTTGAGTCACAGAGGTAATTCATTCTTGCCTTTGTTGCATGGATCCCATTTTCTTTGTCAAGTTTTTCTTCTTCATGTATGGGGGTTGGGGCGGGGGGCAAGGGTTCTGGAGATTTAACCCAGGGATATTCTACCTCTGAGCTACAACCCCAACCCTTTCTATATTTTATTTGGAAATGGGGTCTCGTTAAGGTTGCTGAGACTGACCTTGAACCTGTGACCAACTTTTTCTTCTTTATGTGACTAGACTTTATTTACTCAACTACCATTCCCTATCATTTAACTTATTAAATTTTAATAAAATCTATTTTGTTCCATTAATGTCTAAAGAAAACAAACTCCTTTCAATTCTGTGTATGAAATCATTTTACAATTATTTTTTTATACCCAACTCCCAAGTTTCGATGGTAAACACTTTTTCTCAGTTGTCATGTCTTTCACTAGGACACATTCCATGTTTTACTAGAGAATATAATCTGGTGATTCTCAAGCTGACAGCCTACAAGGTTTTCTATCTTTCTGTGTCATCACATGTCAAAGCGTTTTTTATTTATCCTTCGGGTCAAAAGCAAATTTGGCCAAGGATAGAATTCTCAGTTCAAAATTAGAAGTTTCCCCAGATGATGAAAATGTTTTTTCCATTGTCTTCTTGCATCCAGTGTTGACAGTGATGAGGTGGAATCCCAATTCATTTCTTACTCTTTAGATATTACATTTTCTGGTATTTTTAAGGTTTTCTTTTTATTCTTGAAATTCCTCACTGATGTTGCCAAGTTTGGAGATTTTCTATCTTACTTGTCATTTTTACATCCATTCACACAAACTTCTTTTTTTTTTTTTTTTTGCGGTACTTGGGATTGAACTCAGGGGCATTCTACCTCCGAGCTATACCCCCAGCCCCCCCCCCTTTTTTTTTTTAATTCATTATTTTGAAACCAAGTCTCACTAAGTTGCGGAGTGCCTCACTAGGTAGCTGAGGTTGGCGGCAAACCCGGATCCTCCCATCTCAGCCTCCCGAATGCTGGGATTACAAGCGTGCACCACCACGCCCGGCTATTCCAAGTGATTTTTTAAATTGGTGCGTTGTAATCATACATCTTTGTTAGGTGCAAGCTGGTACAGGCATACATGCACACATTTCTCATTGAACCCTTCCCTAATTCCTGCCCCACTCCCTTGACCTCCCTCCTTCCCAAGTTCAGTTTAGTGATTGACTTTGATATGTTTGTGAAAGCACATCATATGCATTAGGGTGTCTCCCCTCATCACCTCCAGTTAAGTGACCTTCTTTGCTTCTAAGGTTTCTCTTTCTTCATCTGTAGTCCCTCTTATGTCCCACTTTCTCCCTAGCTTCCGCATATTAGGGAGAACATATGATTTTTTACTTTTTGTGACTGACTAATATCATTTAGCATAATGTTTTCCAGTTCCATCCATTTCCCTTCAAATAACATGATTTTGTTCTTCTTTATGGCTGAGTAAAATTCCATTGTATACATATTCCATAGTTTTGTAATCCACTCATCTGTTGATGGAATCTTGGCTGGTTCCATAGTTTGGCAATTGAGAACTGTGCATCAATAAGTATAGATACACATGCGTTGGTCTGATAGTTGGGTTTCCATTCTTTTGGGTAGATACCCAGAAGTGGTATTGCTGGATCATAGGGTAGGTTCATTCCCATTCATCTGAGGATCCTCCATACTGTCCTCCAAAGTGGTTGCACTAATATACAATCCCACCAACAATGTTTTAGGGTTCCTACTTCTCCACACCCTTGCCAGCATTTGTTGTTGTTTGTGTTTTTGATGATTGCCATTCTAGTTGGGGTTAGGTGAGATCTCAAGGTAGTTTTGATTTGTATCTCTCTGATTGCTAATGATGTTGAACATTCCCTCATATATTTATTGGCCATTTGTATTTCTTCTTTTGTGAAGTGTCTATTTAGATCCTTTGCTACACCCCCAGCCCTAATTTTTATTCTTTATTTTGAAACAGGGTCTCACTAAGTTGCAGAGGGCCTCACTAAGCAGCTGAGGCTGGCCGCAAACCCAGATTCTCCGGTCTCAGCCTCCCAAATGCTGAGATTACAAGTGTGCGCCACCACACCCAGCCTCTTTGCCCATTTTTTTAATTGGATTATTTGTTTTCTTAGTTGTGAGTTTCTTGAATTCTCTGTATATTCTAGATATTAGTCCTCTATCAGAAGAGTAGCTGGCAAAAATTTTCTCCTACTCTGTGGACTCTCTCTTGAGGTTCTTGATAGTTTCCTTTGCTGCACAGAAATTCTTCAGTTTAATGCAATCCCATGTAGTGGTATTCCTTTGAGTTGCTTGTGCCTTTGGGTCTTGTTGAGAAAGCTTTTACCTGTGCCTATGTGTTGAAGTGTTGGGCCTGTGCCCTCTTCAAGTAGCTTCAGGGTCTCTGGCATCACTTCCAGGTCTTTGATCCATCTTGAATTGACTCTTGTGCAGGGTGAGAAAGTGGGGTTTATTTCCATTTTTCTGCATATGGTTAACCTGTTTTGCAATACCATTTGTTAAAGAGACTATCTTTTTTTCTAGTGTATGTTTTCGGCTCCTTTGTCAAAAATCAATTGACCATAAGCATGTGGGTTTGTTTCTGAGTCTTCTCTTCTGCTCCATTAGTTTATGTGTCTTTTTTGTGCCAATACTATGTTGTTATTCTTACAGTGGCTTTATAGTATAGTTTGAAGTTAGGTATTGTGATGCCTCCTGTGTGGTTCTTGTTGCTAAGAACTACTTTGGCTATTCTGGGCTTTTTGTTGTTCCAAATGAATTTAAGACTGATTTTTCTATGTCTGTGAGGAGTGACCTTTGATAACTTAATGGGTATCGCATTGAATCTGTAGATCACTTTGGGGAGAATGGCCATTTTGATGATATTTATTCTGCCTATCCAAGAGCATGGAAGATCTTTCCATATTCTAAGGTCTTCATTGATTTCTTTTTTCAACTTTTTATAGTTTTCCTTATAGAGGTCTTTTACCTCCTTGGTTAAGTTTATCCCTAAGTATTTTATTTTTCGGGGTGCTATTGTGAATGGAATTGTTTTCTGGAGTTCTTTTTCAGTGGATTATAGTTGGTGTAGAGGAAAGCTTCTGATTTTTTCAGATTGATTTTGTATCCAGACACTTTGCTAAATTTGTTGATCAGTTCTATAAGTTTTTTGGTTGAGTTTGCTGGGTCTTCAAAGTGTAGTATAATGTCATCTGCAAAAAGGGATAGTTTTAATTCTTCCTTTCCTATTTTTACCCCTTTGATTTCCTTCTCTTGCCTATTGCTCTGACTAGAGTCTCAAGTATTATATTGAACAGAAGTGGTGATAATGGACATCCTTGTCTTGTTCCTGTTTTTAGTGGGAACTCTTGCAGTTTTTCCCCATTTAATATGAGGTTGACTGTGGGCTTATTGTATATTGCCTTTATGATGTTGAGGTATGTTCCTTCCATTCCAATTCTCTGCAGTGTTTTTAGCATGAATGGGTGTTGAATTTTACCAAATGCTTTTTCAGCATTAATTGAAATGATTATGTGATTTTTATCTTTGATTCTGTTTATGTGGTGAATTACATGGATTGTTTTTCATATGCTGAATCAGCCTTGCATCCCTGGGATGAACCCAACTTGGTCATAGTGTATAATTTTCTTGATGTGATTTTGAATGTGCATTGCTAGTTTTTTGTTTAGCAGTTTTGCATCTAAGTTCATCAGCGATATAGGCCTATGGTTTTCTTTTCTTGAGCTGTCTTTATTTGGCTTTGATATTAATGTGATGTTGGCTTCATAGAATGTGTTTAGGAGAGTTTCGTTTCTTTCTATTTTATGGAATAATTTGAGGAGTATTGGGATTAGCTCTTCTATAAATGTTTTATAAAATTCACTTTGAAAACCATCTGACTCTGGGCTTTTGTTTGATGGCAAACTATTGCTGTTTCTATCTCTTTGATTGCTATTGGTCGGTTTAATTTTTCTATATGTTCTTGACTCAATTTAGGAAGGTTATATGTGTCTAGAAATTTCTCAATTTCTTCTAGATTTTCCATTTTGTTGAAGTATAGTTTTTCAAAGTAGTTTCTGACAATCCTCTGTATTTCCACACTGTCGGTGGTAATATCACCTTTTTTATCTGTTATTTTGGTAATTTGGGTTGATTCTTTCTTTTGGTTAGGTTGGCTAATGGCTTATCTATCTTGTTTATTTTTTTTTAGGAAACCAGCTTTTGGTTTTGTTGATTTTCTGTATTGTTTTTTTTATTCTCTCCTTTCTGATTTTCATAATTTCATGTCTTCTACTGGCTTTGGGGTTAGACTATTCTTGTTTTTCAAGGGCTTTGAGCTGTGTCATTAGGTTATTTATTTGATGATTTTCTGTTCTTCTTATGTGCGCACTCAGTGCTACAAATTTACCTCTTAGTACTGCCTTCAAAGTGTCCCAGAGGTTTTGATATGTTGTGTCTCTATTTTCATTAGTTTCTAGGAATTTTTCTAATTTCTCCCTTTAGTTCTTCTATGACCCATTGCTCATTCAGCAGTGTGGTGTTCAGTCTCCATGTGTTTACATGGTTACTCTGGATCTTCTTCGAGTTGATTTCTAGTTTCATTCCATTGTGGTCTGAAAAGACACAGGGCATTATTTACATTTTTTTAATTTGCTAGTGCTCTCCTTGTGGCCCAGAATGTGGGCAGTTGAGAAAAATGTGAATTCAGCTATAGTTTGGTGAATATTCTGTATGTGCCTAGTGGGTCCATTTGGCTTATGGTATTCTTTAGGTCTGAAGCATCTCTACTGACCTTTTGTCTAGAAGATCGGTATAGTGATGTGAGAGGAGAATTGAAGTCTCCCAGTATTGTTGTATTGGGAATCTATGTGCTTTTCTCATGCCTTGCTCCTGTATTAGTTAGCTTTTTTGTCATATGACCAAAATATATGACAAGAAAAACTTGTCATAGGAAATATTTATTTGGCTCATAGTTTCAGAGGTTAGTCCCTGGTTGGCTAGCTCCCAGGCAGAAACATCATGGCAGCAGGGCATGGCAGAGAACAGCTGCTCAGCTCATCACAACCAGAAGCAGAGAGTGCGACAAAAGTGCACAGGCATAGGTCCCAGGCCATGTCCCCAGTTGTCCACCCCCTCCACCCATGCCCCAGATGCCTGCAGTTACCACCCAGGAAACCCATTCAAATAATTCATTAATGAATTTATCCACCGATGCAATCAGAGCCCTAATTCAGTTATTTCACCTGAACATTTCTGCATCTCCAACACATGAGCTTTCTGAGGAACATTTTATATCCAAACTATAACAAGGCCATTGCAGCTGATTGCAGATCTTAAAAAAGGGTACCCCATTAGCGTGACCTTTTGTACAAACACATCTAGACCTGTTACCATGCACCCTTTAAGACCAGACCCATCAGGGGTGCCACTAGGCACCTTCTGGTATATGGGGAAATTCTAGTGAGATATTGAGCTTCTTGCTTAGGCTGATAGCTCACGTCACTCATCACACTGATGAGGCAGCTCTGCTAACTCCAAGTCCTTTTCTTCTGGGCCAACCTCAGACATGCCCTCTTTTCAGAATGACCTGGTCTCCTACCAACTCATGTATGGTCGCCTGGATTTTTCTGGTTAACTCAATGCCATGCTTATCTACAAGGCTTTCTGGGACCAGCTCAATACATACTCACTTACCTGAATTCATACAATACTCACGGGGTAGAAATAGGCTTGCTACATGTTCACTTGCTTGTCTGCTATAAATCTGTCATTAAGAAGAGAACCCTTTGCAAGAAAAGACCCTGTCAGTCTTCTCTCTATACTTTTTCCCAGATGGCTCCCAGCATGACTTCTGATGAATAATGGACTTAGGTTGGAAGCAATTTCCCAGAAACTTACTTTGAGGTCAGTGGAGGAAAGCAGTGTGTGACTCCCACTGTAGCTGCTCCAAAGGAATCAGGATCTTTCAGTTCTGGGTTCATGGGCCATAAAATGCAGAGTTCCCTGGCTGAAATAGGAGTCCAGATAGAAGTCAAGGACATGGGAAGGAGAACTAGGTCTACTTAACATCTGTTGGTGAGACCCAGAGCCAGGTGTTACAGCTTCATCTCCATTATCTCATTTAAATACTTTCCTCACTCCACAGACAAGGAAACTGAGGCTCAGAGCTCTGGAAAAGATTATCTTGTTTACTCCAGCTCTGAAAGGGGCATTGGCAGGGGCCACAGCATGAACCCAGAGGGAAACACCTCCAGCTGTGATTTCCCTCAGAGCAAAAGGCACACAGATGTGAGTTGCAGGGTGGTGGGAAGTCTCCAGTCTGATTTAATGGAAAGCTTATTAGAGAAATCTTGACTTTCAATAACGAAATAAAGGTTTATGGAAGTAGCACAACTGATTGTCCTCAGAGTGAATCATAATTTACATTTAATTACAAAGGCCGCACTCAAGATGGGAACAGTGCCAATGCACTGTGTCTCTTCTGCTACGCTCCAGACTGTGCAGCCCACAGGGATTCATTTTGGGAAAATATGCATTATCCTAGTGGATTAGCTGGGCATGGTGGCATACTCCCATAATCCCAGTATTTGAGAGGCTGAGACAGGAGAATCGTAGGTTTGAGGCCAGCCTCAACAACTTAGCAAGATCCTATTTTAAAATAAAACATTTTTAAAGGGCTGGGGGTAGGAGAGGGGGATTTAAGAGATAGAATGCCCTTGGGTTCAATCCCCAGCTCTTAAAAAAAAGAAAATCACAAGGACCAGCATCTGTTTTAGGCAACTACTAAATGCCTACTGATAGGATTCCAAGGAACAGAAGAGAAGCACAACACACATTTGTCCTCCCACCCCACCCCTTCTTCCAAAAGTCTACCCTATCTCTGCAGAGAAAATTCAGGAACAAATATAATTATTCCTATAGTCCTACATGCCTGACACAAACAAATGAGTAATCAGGAAGGGGGATGTCGGAAGAGGCCAGGGCTGTCAAGGATGGTTGATGGGGGACTTGATACTTGAGGTTAATAAAGTGATCTATTTAAAATATAAGCCATAAAGAAGACAAAATCAAGTCATTTGCAGAGAAATAGATTGATCTGGAAAACATTATGTTAAGTGAGATTAGTCAGTCACAAAAAGTAAAAAATCAGATGCTTTCCCTAATATGCAGAAGCTAGGGAGAAAGTGGGTCACAGGAGGGACTCTAGATGAAAAAGGAGAAAACTTGGATGAGCAAAGAAGGCAACCTAACTGAAGGTGGTGGGAGGAGGGGAGAGGGAAACACCCTAATGCACATGATGTACATTCACAAATATATCAAAGTCAATCACTAAGTAAAACATGAGAAGGAGGGAGGGGGAGGGAATGGGGAGGGAATTGGGGAAGGGTTAAATGAGTGCTGTGTGCATGAGTGTCTCCCAGCTTGTACCTCATTAAGATATATGATTATGATGCACCAGTAAAAAATATTTTAAAAAATAAAATACAAATCAAGCCAGGCATAGTGATGCACACTTGTAATCCCAGTACTTGGTAAACTGAGACAGGAGGATTGCAAGTTAACAACCAGCCTCAGCTACTCAGTGAGGCCCTCCACAACTTAGTGAGACCCTCTTTCAAAATAGAAAATAGAATAGGTCTTGGGGTGCAGCTCAGAAGTAGAATGTCCCTGGGTTCAATCACCAGTACCATGTCTAAGTATGACCCTCCCCCCCCCATTTAAAAGCCCTCAGTAACTCTGTGCTGCCTATAGGCTTGGGCAGGACCACCTAAGCACCTAAGCAAGGCTTCCCTGACCTGAGCCCTGTCACTTGCATTTCATCTCTTCATCTAGCAAGCATCATATCCCAGCAATACCAAACTCATTTCAGTTCCTTGTCCACACAATGATGTTGCTTTCCCAAACCTCCCTCATCCTGTCCCCGTTGTATGTCCCTCCCTTTCACTCTCTATTCAAGCATGACCAATCTCTGAACCTCCTTTAGCCCTCAACAAAGGGCACAGATACATGAGTGTATCTGCACTGCCCCACCTGGTGCTTCACCATAAGCCCTGCTCAGGCCTCTGTCAATGCCACAGAAACACCTTTACTGACTAGACATGACTAAAACACATCCCCTCTGGTCCAGGATCTCTAGGGCAGCCTTGTAAGCAGGCTTAGAGCCCACAGGCTGAGCCCTGTCCTCACAGGAAAGCTGTGGCCACATGAAGCTGGTTTGTGGGGCAGTGATTCTGAATTGACTCATTTGTCTGGGCTGCCCACCTTGCTACTGGCACCTGCCCCTCTGCAGAAACAGCAGCCAAGTCTTTGGGGTGCTGACACCTGAGGTGTACAAGGGACCTTTGCTTAGTGGCAGCCTGGAAAATTGGAAGGAACTTGGCCATGTTGACACCTTGAATCAGATCCTGATTCTACCATTTAATAGTACGGTTACCCAGGCAAGCTACTTCTTTCTTCCTCAGCTTCCCTATGTGTAGAATGAGAATGGAGAACTGACTACCTCTCTGGGCATGCAGACAACATGCTAAGTATCAGATGTCTACCCAACACTGAGAAAAATGGCAGCTCTTCTCTGTCCGCTTACAACCTCAACAGACAAGCACTGCTGTCTGTCCAAAGAGTCTGTAGCCAGAGCCCCAAGGGCTGCTATCTCTGATGCTGACCATCAGGGAATGGGGAGTATAATTTACTCCTGGAGCCCTTTCTCTTCCCCTGCTCCATTTTCCTCAAGTTCTGTCTGACACCATCTTGTGGCACAGATGGGAACTGCATATGGCCTGCTGAGGCTCTGGCTGGTTTTTTATAGGGTACATCAGGGATAAGTGTGGGGCTCTTCTGCAGTTTCCCCGGAGAACTACTGTTCTAGACTTAGTCCTAGGCTTCTAAGGGTACAAATGCCAAAGGCCCTAGTGCATCTTTTGCCAAATCGGACCACGTTTCTGAGGCAATGCTGGGCTACTGGTCTCAGGGGAGACTATAAAAGCAGCCCAGGCATGATTCCCTGGGGATAGAGGCAGGAAAAACTGTCAACATCCTGGGATCCATCCACCCAGTGACATGAAATCACGATAGACAAGCAAGTTCCCTGATAGACATTCTCCCATCTGCCTAACCAGACCCAAGTTGTGAATAAATTGCATCCTTCCTTTGGGAATTTGCTATTCTTACAGGTCTGCAGCACCTGCAGTATGGGTTTGCCAACCAATCATGCCATCTGAGCCTCAAAACCATCCCCACAGGACATGGAGAAAGGCAGGAGGGAGGCCCAGAGATGGTGAGAGGACAGACACAGCTTAGAGCTGGTTCTCTGGACTGGAGATCTCTTGATTCTAGATCCCCACATCCAGCCACCCTGCAGTGTCTCCATGTGTGTTTCACAAGGCCGCCAGTGGCTCTGGACCTGGGCTTCCCTGGGGCCCCTGGATCACTGCACAGCTGCCACCTGGAACAAGTGGGGCTCCCTGGGAGAAGACACCATGCCCCTTGTCATGCAGAAAGCCTCCCTGGTTTTCCTTAATTCCAGAATCTCTGAGCTGCTTCGAGGTGGCAATATGCCCAGGTAAAGATTTGTATTTCTCTCAGCTACCTGGCAGTGAAGGGTGACCATGAAATAGAATGTGACGAGGGATGTTTAGGCAATCATCCCTGAGAGGCATTTCTAGAATAAAGGCAAAGCCCCTCCCCACATCTCGTGGCCTTCCTAACTGCAGGCCTTCAAAAGACTATGACCCAGCATACCACTCCTCTATATTTTTCCAAAAGAATTAAAGTCAGAACACTAACAACACATGACTACCCATGTTTATATCAGCACAATTCACAAAAGCCAAATTATGAAACCCACCTAGATGAATGGATAAAGAAAAATTGGCATATACACACACAGTGGAATTCTACTCCAACATAAAGAAGAAGAAAATTTGCAGGGAAATGGATGGAGCTAGCGAGTATTATGCTAAGTGAGATCAGCCAGTCTCAGAAGATCAAGAGGTTGTATGTTTTTCTCTCATATGTGAAAGCTAGAGAGAAAATGAGAAACATAAGGGACTTCAGGTAAATGAGGAAAGGGAACAGCAGAATAGTAAAAGGAGACTAGGGGAGAGAGTTGGGCAAGTGGAAAAAGAAGATTAAAGAAGGACATAGTTCAAAAAATACTACACCATCACTACCAATCTCACATGTATGGGGAGGGGAGTGGGGGAACAAGGTGGGATGCTGGAAGAAACACACCAAGAGCTGTGTGCAAGTGTATTTGTATCCCATTGAGCCTCTTTATGATGCATAACTGCAATACACTAATAAAAGTAATTTTAAAAAGAGAGAGAGAAGGGACCATCTTTACCTCCAGGACAGCTGGAATGAGGCAAAGGCTTCTACATGGGGGACCATAGAGTGGAAAGATGGGGATATCTGGGTCCCAAGAGCCTTGCCAAGCCACCAAGCCAGACCTGAGCTCTGCAGCTAAAAGTCTCATGACACTGTTGAAGTCTCACACTTGATTTGATATTGTGGGGACTAAGGACAGGCACAGCTGGTGGTGCCCCACACCCTTTCTCACCTCTCCCAATTCTGATCTGTTGATTCCACCTCCTTCTCCCACCCTTGTCTCTCCCTCTCAACTATTGTGACCACAGTCCCATAGCCTCCTAACTCCATGTTCCTCCCCACCCACAAAATCACCACACAGTAGTCAGAACTGTGAAAATTGTCAGGATTGAATTGGAGTCACTCATGTCAAACCATAACAAAAAAATAAATAAAGCCTGGAGGTTCAGTAGGAGATCTTATGCATGTCCATCTGATAATAAGAATTATCACGAGATGATGCTAGAGTCACACAGCCTTTACACAAAGGGCACTGCAGCCTTACACAGAAAATACTTCTTCCAGGATACCTGCCCACAAACTTCCTGTCTAACCTTGGGATGATGCCGCCTTGTAGCCAATGACATTTTTTTTTCAAAACAACTCATGTAACCCTTTTTTTCCTTGCCTTCCTTTACCTCCCTGAATATGGCCATAGTTTACTGTCATGTGTGCATTCCCATTGCAATATTAATTCCTAGTGAAACTCATGACCTTTGGAGAATATCTCTTTTTGTTATCTTACAGAGTTGTCCTGCTAAAATGCAGTTTTGATCACATGGTTTCTCCACTTCTCTCTCCAGTATATGAAGGGACTACCTGAGCTATTGGCAATGGAGGTACTACAGCCCTCAGTCCTCCATACCTGGTGAACTAGGTCCTTCACCTGATGGCTGGGCTGGCCTTTCCACCTGGGGAGTCTTTTTTTCTGGAGGTAAGTTGGCCCTTGCAACATAGCTTGTGTGGTTCCGAAAGTCCATGCTGGGGCTGCCCTCCCAGGCTTCTTCACTGGCCATGTACATCCCTGCAGCTGGGAAAATCAATTTTCCTCACCCACAGAAACTGCAGTTCCAAACCCACAGGGACATTGAAATGGTTTAACAGGAGAGCACATGTTTCCTGTCACACTGTGTATATGGAGAAGGTCGATCAACTCAAGAACAGAGGGAACAGAAGTCAGCTGCAAACAACGGCATCTTTAATAAACATGCACTCTACTTTGTAAGAAGTACCAAGTTTTTCCTCCAGAAGAAAGGGAATGATGTGCTGTAGTGGAAAAAATTATAAAACACTGATGAGGAGAGCTGGACAGATTCACCTCCTGGACTGGTGATAATTTGAGAAAAGGATTAGGCAAGTCACCTCCTTTTAAAACAGAAAAGAGGCTGATTGCTCGGTCTTCAGTGTCTGACCAAGGCCAGTCATTCTACTGTTCAGAGACACACTTAGGATGTGTTTTACGGTGGCTTTTAGAGTGAGGTTGTTGTGGTCTGGGTTGAGAATGTTACCTGCATAGACATTCCATGTGTTGGCATCGCGTCCTTCCTGCAACGATACTGAGAAGTGAAATAGTTGAGTCACGGCTCTAATCTCTTCAGTGAATGAGTCCACCAAAGGATTAATAATTTGAATGGATTTACTAGGAGGTAACCTAAGCAGATAGGGCATGGCTGGAGGAGGTAGGTCACTGAGGTGAGGCCTTGGCGACTACATCTCTCCCTGGTCAATTCCTGGCCCTTTTCTGCTTCCCACTGCCAGAGAGTTGAGCTCAGCTTTCCTCTACCACCCCGTGCCGCCATGACGTCTGCTTGGAGTCAGCTAACTATGGATGTACCTCTAAACCATGAGCCCAGATAATCCTGTCCTCCTCTTTGTTGTTTGTGTCAGGTACTTTGACCACAGCCACTGAAAAGTGGACTAAAACGGGGCTTCCAGAAGACATGAGTTCTCCAGGGCAAGGCAAGAGCTGGCAGTGCCCAGGCTTGCCATGTGCATACTATGTCATCAGGCACAACATCGAAACGGAGTCCTAGAGGGTGGCAGGACCCACCCTCCTCAGGGGTTACCAAGTAGGTGTAACCATGGGTGCTGCAGACAAGAGAGGCCTTCCAGACACACTCCTAATATTCAAAATAAAAGAACCAAGCAGCTGCTCTTGCACTCGGGCTCAGACAGCAATTAACTGAATTTGATTACACATCAACATGTGTAATCCTGAACAGTGGTGACCCAAGTCATTTGAGGGGTAGTGGGTACTATATACAAAGAATGTGAAAATATAAATTTTTCCCCCTTAAGATGAGTTGATTCCTTTAGAAACTAGTTCTGGTCTGTGTGATGGGGAAGTCCCCTGTAGGAGGTGAAAAAATACCGAGCACCCATCATCTCCCTTCCAGAACCTTCTTCCCTTTCTGGAAGGGAAGTGGGTGTGAGGAGGAGGCAGAAGTAGTGGAAGCCTGGAAAGGCAATGAGATCATTAATAAATGGAGAGAGAGCTCCAGTACCAGTGACTGAAAGATCACAGCAATTGAAGCAGCTTGCACGAGAGTGTTTCTAAGCACAGGCCCTCAAGGGCCCACTTTAATAAATTGATAAGCCCTATTTTCAATTAGCTAGGCATTTGTGTAACAACAATTAATTTCCTCAAAGCCCTCAGATAACATGGCTTTGTTAATTAGGTTAGTTGCCCCTTCTGTAGGCTCCATCCTGTTTAATTGCGCCTGGCAAATGCTTTTTGTCACACAACAGGCCACCATATTTTTCAGGCATGGCCTGGATTCACATCAGCTTATAAAACATTACCTCCTGTCCTTCCATGTCTCCAAAGCCAAAGAGACACCCACAATCCACACATCATCAAGCTGAACCTCCTCCCTTGAAAAACTATCACCACCTCTGAATCTGTTGCAACCAATAAAGAAGAGATGAACTTTTAAAAAGTTCATCCTGCATTTCAGGGCCAAACCTTCAAGGGTGCCAAACCAGGTTTCCAGAGTAACAAAATCTAGCTGGGAATATGTTTGGATCTGCACATGTCAACTAAGCTATAAGGCCTTGGGGGCAGGGGAAACAGACAACTGCAAAGAGGATGGCCCAGCAGCCTCACTCTGTCCACCGGCCCAGTCTTCAAGGTCTCCCCAGGCTGTGTGGTGGTGGGAGATCCCCAGCTGCCTCAGGTCTTCCCAGGACCCAATCCTCTGTCTGCTTTCCATACCATCCCCTCAATCCGGGGCAGGTGCACGCCCATAGGGCGGCAGCTCCTCTGACAGGTAGTCTCAGACCCACCAACGTCCCACCCTGGACCACTTTCATACAGGCTCCCAGCATGTCTCTCTCTGGCAGGGCGAGAACAATGTGAGAGGCCCCTTGTGTCTGAGCATCTCTGCCTGCAACTGAGTCTCTGCATTTGTCAGTTCCTACGTGAAAGAAAAGGGGTTTGTAGGATTTGTCCTTATACAGACTGAAATTTTATGTCTCCCCTCCCAAAAGAAATTTATATGTTGAAACTCTAATTCCCAGGGTAAGGGTATTTGGTGTTGAGGCTATTGGGAGGCAGCAAGGTCATGGGGATGGAGCCTCTGCGATTTGGAATAATGGCCTCATAAAAGAGAACTGGGAGAGACTGGAACCTAATGTGACGGGCTTACCCCTCAGTGAATGCAAAGCCAGCAAGCACAGCCAGGAGACAGAAGAGTGGAGAAAGGTTTAGTACTTATGGCAAGTAAGGAGAGCACTGGGGATAATTCCCACCGAACAGAGAAAGCCAGGGATACTCACTGGAAAGATTCCCATCACATGTAGAGGCAGGGACATTCCCTAGCACATTCAATTAAAGTCCTCATACATGGCATATTCAAAAATGGCAGGTGGAAACACCTCCTGGGAGAGAACTTGCCTCTTAATGAGATTATGATGAGCAAAGTTCACTCTAGGCCACCCAGAAGAGTGACTCGGTGACTTGCACTCTACAGTTTTCTCTGCAGGACCTTATCTGAAACAAACAAATGAAAGAAAATAAGCTTAAAGTAATAACAATTATTTGTAGGTGCAGCAACTTTTCCCCCACACAAGTACTAGATGGAGCTTGCCCCTAGAAGTTTCTGCCTAGCAACTAACACAATCCCTCATCCCTTTCGTCATGCGAGGCCACTGCGAAGAGGCTCCATGTATAAACCAGACAGCAGGTCTTCACAGATACCGAGTCTTCTAGCACCTTGATCTTGGACTGCCCAATTTCCAGAACCATGGGAAATAAATTTCTGCTTTTTACAAAGCTGCTAGTCTACCATGTTTCCATTATAGCAGCCTCAATGGACTGAGACATTCCAGGCTTCCCTCTGGTTGCCACAGATGCTGCCATGCACTTTAAGGGAGATGGCAGTAGCAGATTAGCTGGGGGCTGGCACATCTATGTCTGAAATGCCCACACATCCCAATGAGACAAACATCACCTCACCAAACCCTCCCTGTGGAAAAGGGGATTCATTTGTTTCCATTGTTAACATGGATAATTTTTAATCACATCCCACTGCTGCCCTTTGACCTTTTCTTACAAGTGTGCCCTCGCTCCCAGCAATCTGTCCGTACTGGCCTCCCACTGGCCCTGAACAAGCCAGCCAGCTCCTACCAGGCTGGCATGGCTTCCTCTATTCATCCTGGGGGCTCCACAATCCCCTGCCTCACAGAGCCTGAGACAGAGCAGGCTGCCAAGGAATGTTACTTACTCATGTTCATTTGTTACGTCTTCTGTTCTTAATATCTGCCATTCTTTCTCATAACTCCAGGAAATAGGACTTCATGTGTTTATATGTTCTTAGTTCTTAAATTTCGTAATTGTTATAGCTCCTTGGTAAATTATTCCCTTTATCACTGTGTTTTGTACCATCATCATGTCTTGTATCATACTCACGCTTTCAGACTTGCATTCCATACTTTTCTGTAATGATAATGCAACATCCACTTCATTTTCGTTAAATCCTGATTTAAAATACAGATTTATCAAATTTTCATCATTTATTTTAATATAAATGTCAACATGCATGCTTAACTTATACTTTCCTTATAAACACTATAATAATTCTAATTTACCTTCTCCCTCCCAAAAAGAATTAAATATGCTTTTTCTGCCTTCTAAACATACCCTTTTACCCTCTACATTTTTAGTCTACTATTTTAAACATCATAGTCATAAGTTAATGGAGGAAAACATCATTATTTGTGTCAATATTATTTACATTTATGTATATAATTATGTGATCATTATATATTGCTTTTACATCTCAGTACTTTCAAGTCCAATAATCTTCTTGCTGAAGTACATCCTTCATTTTTTTCAGAAAAGCTTCATGTATACTAAGTTGTCAGTCTTTGTACATATAAAAATCTTTATCTCACCCTATTCTTGGATGATTGTTTACTTGGGAATAGCACTGTCATTAATAGCTATTTCCCTTTGCATCTTATACTCTTCATTATAGTCTTCTGGTGAGCTCTATAAGGTTTTCCACTGTGTTTAATATCTTTCCTTTTTGGTAACTATTAGAATTTTCACTTTTTATCTCATCTTACAATTTCACCATGATGTTTCTATATAAGTTGTTTTAACTTTCATACTCAATATGTTCTTCCAATATTCAGACTTGTGTCTACTATTTTTCAAATAATGTCACCTTGTCATTCCTACTAATTATTGCATCAAGAATTTTTATCACATATATACTTAAACTTCTCATTCTACCCTCTGTCTCTCAAATCACCTTTCTCTCATTTTCTTTCTGTATAGAATTCTTATACAGAATTCCAATATATTACATTAACTCTTTTTTCTAATTCAGTAATTCTCTCCTCAGTTGTATTTAGACTATTGTATTATGTATCTGATAAAGGCATTGTTCTTCTTTAATTTCAATGATTCCTATTTAATTTCTAGAAATATTTGTTTCTTTTCCATAGATACCTGTTCTTTTTTATAATGAGCTTCTATTGCTTATAGATGCTCTGCTTTTCTTTGTCTCATTTAACATGTAGATGCATCTGCTCTATTATTTCTAGTTCCTCAGGAGCAAATACTCTCATTTCTTCCATGTACTGACTCTGTCCTGACATTAGGTTTCCTCATTTCCTCTGAGGTTCTGTCTGTGAATGCACTGTCAACAGAAGTTACCTTCCCTAGGAATCTAGCTTGTGCCCTCAGCTGTGAAGACATGCTGTGGGCAGCTGAGAACTTTCTTCTGCCAGAGCCCTATATCACCACAAGACCAACTTCTACAAGAGTTGTTTATTTGCTTGCTTGTTTGTTTAATGCCATGACAGATAGTGTGAATCTGAGCCCCATACCTAGGTATGGCAGAGGCTTGGATTCCAGTTTCTCAAAGTTAACTTTTTCTGCTATAGTACATGGTGGTTGGGCCCTTTCTATGCCACAGTGCATGGTTGGCACAGTCCTTTTCCATGCAAAATTTCACATGGAGCCCAGTTCTAGCCCCCACGATGCATGAGGCCTCAGTCTTTGATGTCTATCTTTACATAATACTAAAAACTTTCCACATGCAGTAAATCCAGCCCCTTACTTCTCTGCACCTTCCATACTGGCTATTCTTTATAGTGTTGTGTTTCCCCTCCGTTTGTGGTTCCTGGTGATCTCTTTTTCTGGTATTGAAGTTGGGCTTTTTGAATTGTTTTATTTAATTTGTCCTGACTAAACGAGCTCAGACTTCTGTTCAAGAAAGTGAAAGGACAAATCCATTAAAATGTTGAGTAGAAGCTGGGAGTGGTGGTGCACGCTTGTAATCACAGTACTTGGGAGGTTGAAACCAGAGGATCCGGGTTCACGGCCAGCCTCAGCTACTTAGTGAGGCCCTTGGCAACTTAGTGGGACCCTGTTTCAAAATAAAGAATAAAAAATAGGACTGAGGGCGTAGCTCGGAGGTAGAATACCCCTGGGTTCAATCCCCAGTACCATCAAAAAAAAAAAAAAATGTTTAGTAGACATTTCAGTTTCTCCTCCAGCCACTGTCATTCATTTCTGTATCAGAAAAATGATGCTGACAGCCTTACAGTTGCATGGAGCAAAGGGAAATGAAGAGTGTTCAGCTCTTTTTGATCCAATGCCTTAACCAGACGTCTGAGCTCACAATATGGTGATTGTCATTGACTGTACTGTCCATCTGCCCACACTTCTCTACTGTCATGAAAGACATTGTATGCTGTCCCACTATCAAGCCAACGGTCCACACTTGCAGGGCAGTGAAATCCACTGGATGCCAGCACAGAATGAGCATTCAGAAAGAGAAACAGGATTAATCTGACATTCTTTAACCACAATGAATTCCTGCCAGTTTCTTCTCAGTTACCATAGCCATTTATTTAATTTCACTAGAAATCATCAAACTCTGCTTTGAAATTTCTAAAATCTATTTTTACCCTCCATAATGGTTTGAACTTAGAATGTCCCCCTAGTCTTCACAGAAACCAGGCAGCCATACTGGACGTAAGGCTTGATGGCCAAGGAGGGGTCCCTCAGGGTGCAGCCTGGGGGTTATATATGGCCCCTCCCCCCTTACTCTCTCTTTTGCGTGGCCTCCATGATGAAAGAGAAGAGCCTTGCTGTCTCCCTGCTTCCCACCACCATGCCCTGAGCTCTGGCAAGCCCAGTCTGACAGAGACTGGATCTCTGGAATCTCCAGAACTGTAAAAAAATAAGTCTTCCTTCCCCTAAGTTGTGTGATCGGGTTTTTTGAACCACAAAAGTGAGAATGTTGGCTGAAACACCCTTTTAGAGACTGATGTACTCTAACCCATGTGGCATCATCTGGAAGCCCTCCATTGCGCTATTGCGCTAAGTGCTATCACTGACATTGACAGTGACTGGTGATCCCATTGGTGCTTGGATGCTGGACCATCACTTGCCTCCTCACTTGGGCAGCATCCCTGCTTCTAAACCATGTTGCACCTGCTCTTTCTGTTTAGTAAGTTTTGCTTTTGAAAAAAATCCATGGCAGTAAAACAGGAAGTAAGACACTGTGCTTTCTGTCACCTTCTAACATTATGCCATATGCCATTAACAGTTGGACTCCATCAACAAAGCTTTTTAAATCCTTTTTAAAAATATTCTTAACATTTTTTTCACTTATGAACTCTTGATCTTTTGCCTTCCTTAGAACTTTATTCCAGATTCGTGCCATGCTTTGGCATTTATCTTTGACTATACTGATTTCTTCTCAGCCTACATGAATCAATCTCAGAGTGGCCTCCTCCTGCTAAGTCTAATTTCTTGGCTTCTTTTCATCATCTAGACCCCTGAACTAAGAGTGCCCCAGGGGGCATTGGTTCAATGCTTGGACCTTCCTTCTTCTATATGTAGGTATTTGCATCCGGCCCTGTGACTTTCAATGTCAGATATATTCTGCTGAGTCCACATGTACTTATCTGAACATATTCTCACTCTTTAACACCAAATTTATTTATCCAGTTGCCTCCTTCACCTCTCTATTTGGATATCTAATAAACATCTCAATCCAAGCTCCCACCAGCACCTGGCCCTCCCCCCTCCCATCTTTCCTATTTTAATGAATGGTGTCAATATTCAACCAGTATCTCAAGACAAAATCTTAGAGTCAATTTTGTGACCACTTTTCCTTATATTCTAAATTTAGTCCACTAGCTAATTCTGTCGCGTCCACTTTAAAAATATATCTAAAGTCCAATATTCTTTCTACTTACCTGTAACATTTATGAATGTAGTGCCACCTAGCTAGACTCCCTAGTTTCACTTTGCCAGATAATCTCTCCACATTGAAGGACTTTTTCCACATGGTTTACAGGACTCCGCCCACCTCCCCATCTTGTTTCATGAAATTTTTCTAGTCCTAGTGGACCACCTTCTGTTCATCAAACATACCAATTGTCTGCAATCTCAGTACGTTTGCACACGCCACACTTCCTACCTGTAATGTTTTTTACAATATAAAACTGCAGTAAATCTTCACTTCATCCTAATCTCAGTCCAAAAGTCACCTCCTCAGAGACAGCTGAAATCACAGACCTGTCTCTTCTCATAGCCTACTTATTTTTTTATAGCGCTGGTCAGCATCTCAGGCATAATTATATCACACATCATTTGTTTACTTGTTTATATCTGTTGCCTACTAGAAAGTAGGCTGCTTGGGGACAGGACCTTGCCATTTTCAGGTCTTTGCTATATTTCCAGAACCTAGGGTATAGCCTGCATACAATCAGCCCCTTAAACACTGTGGCCTGTCTTGTTCCTTTTGTTATTGCCATTTGTATGTATGTATGTATGTATTATTATTATTATTTCATTGTTCTATAAGTGCATTGTAGTTATACATCAGAGTTAGGTTCGGTGTGATGAAGACACACATGCACACAGCTCTTGGTGTATTTCCTTCTATTTCCTACCCCACTCCTACCTGCTTCCTTGCTGTGCATGTTAGTGAGATTGGTAGTAATACTTTCACAAAGTATTATTTGAACTGTTTCCTTCCTCAATCCTCCCTATTCTACTGGTCTCTTTATGTATTATTTAAAATCACTTATGTTTCCTATTTTCTCTCTAGCTTCCACAGATAAGAGAAAACATATAGCCCTTGGCCTTCTGAGACTAGCTGATCTCACTTAACACAATATTATCTATTGCCATCCATTATCATGAAAATGACATAATTTTGTTCTTATTTATGGCTAATAGTCCATTATGTGTATGTACCACATTTTCTTTATCCTTTCACCTGTTGATGGTAACCTGGGTTAGTTCCATCATTCGGCTATTGTGAATTGTGCTGCTATAAAGATGGGTATTCAGTATTGCTATATTCTGACTTTAATTCTTTCAGAAAGATATGGAGGAGTAGTATGCTGAGTCATATGGTAGTTTCATTCCTAGTTTTTTGAGGAACTTCCAAACTGATCTCCATAGTGGTTGTACTAATTCACACTTTCACCAACAGTGTATAGGAGTTCCTATTTCCCCACATCCTGGCCAGCATTTATCATTTGTTTTCTTGATGGCTGCCATTCTAAATGAAATTATATGGAATCTCAATGTAGGTTTGATGATGAACATTTTTTCATATATTTATTAGACAATTGTATTTTTCTCTTGAGAAGTCTCTATTCAGTTTAAGTGCCCATTTTTGACCTGTCCCTTTCTATTTATTCATCAGATGACTTCAATATACCCCCTGAATTTCTCCTCCACAAACTTTGCAGAGGGCTGGGTATGCAGAGAAGGAACAAAGACCCCAGCCAGGAGGGCAGAGCACATGCTGTCTGGGTCCTGACCACCTTGGAGGGCTGAGTGTTCATGGGAATCAGAGGTAACAGGAAACCAAGATAAAACACAACTGAGAAGCTGACACAGCAGGTGTGGTGTTTGGGCTGTGGATACATCCAGCTGATCTAAGAGAATACTGTGCACTTAGGACCTTGTTAGAAAAAGGGCACACTAGCCAGGCATGGTGGCGCACACTTGTAATCCCAGTACTTGGGAGACTGAGAGGGGAGGATCGCTGGTTCAGGGCCAGCCTCAGCTACTTATTGAGGCCCTCTGCAACTTAGTGAGACCCTGTTTCAAACATAAAGAATAAAAAATAGGGCTAGGGTTATAGCTTGGAGGTAGAATGCCCCCTGGGTTCAATATCTAGCAACACACACACACACACACACACACACACACACACACACACACAGAAGAAAGAAAAAGAAGAAAAAGGGGAAAAGGGCACACTTACAAACCGTTAATGCCACCAAGTGTAACACCTCCAAGGAGAATGTGACTCCCTGGTCAATGACCCCACCTGAAAGAAAGTTTGCTCCAATACTTGTACTTCTTATGAGGGTCAAGTAAGAACTGATGAGAAAATGGTCTTATAAATGTGCAGAGAAACCTGAGTGGTATCTTCACTCACAAAATATGCATATTCAAGCTAAAAACTCATTAGCAACCCTAAGGTGAAAAATCTACATGTCAAACAGTTCCCAGAGCTTAGGAAATGCCAGACGCTCAGGCCATTTCCATTATGGAAATTGCCTTTGACTAGTCTCCAAAGCACAGCCTGGCTGCACCCCCATGTACAGGCTGGCCCAGGGATGGCCCACAGCCATGCTCAGTGCAGCTATGAAGAAGCCCTGGTCCTTAAAAATCACTGCTTACAGTATCCCAGCCAAACATGGAGAGGGTAGACTGAGAGGAAAACTGAAAAGTCTAGCTTTTCCAAATATTCAGGAATACATACACACTATCCCAGAAGAAACATGGGATGCAAAATCGATGATGGCTTAAGAGATCAACAGCAAGTACAGGAGACCCCACTCTACACTCCCCATCTGGCCCTCATCCAGTCTCAGCTTCCATAACTTTAGGGAAGGCTGCTCACCACCCCCAAGTGAGCACTTCAAGATAGCCAAAGTAGTTCTTAGCAATAAAAATCATGCAGGAGGCATCACAATACCTGACTTTAAACTCTACTACAAAGCCACAGTAATAAAAACAGCATGGTATTGGCACAAAAATAGATACATAGACCAATGGAGCAGAATAGAAGACTCAGAAACAGACCCACAGACTTTCAGTCAACTGATTTTTGACAAAGGAGCC